>JAUZNJ010003938.1:0-18535 GCA_034780135.1 Jordanella pulchra | reverse complement strand
TATTTAAATGGGCTCATGAGAAGTCAACAGCTGTAGTCAATTACAAGAAGTGAAGAGGCCATGACATGAAGCTAATTCGATTGACACAACCCTCTACGTAACCAAAATTGACAATTTATGTTGCTGTATGTATATTTTTGACCCAACAGATTTGGTCACATTTTCAGCAGAGCCATAATAAATTTATGAAAGAACCAAACTTTATGATTTTTTTTTGTGACAAACTAGTATGTGTTCCGATCATTCTATCACAGAAAAATAAGACTTGTAGAACTTATTGGAAACTCAAGATAGCCATGACATTATGTTTTTTACAAGTATATGTAAATTTTTGACCACAACTGTATGTGAGCAACTCTCAGAGTTTGGTGACCTTCACGTTATAGCCTGATGTAAGATGCTGTGGCAACTGCCTCATAGCATGTTATCTCAACTTGTGATGGTACCTTTTTTATATGATGGACAGGTTACATTCAATACTTTCTACATCCATAGCTGATAGTGAGTCTACCATATTGCATCCAGATTTCTTATAGGTTTTCTTTCTTTGGACAACTATCAAAATCTTTTGTTTATGGTGTACTTTTAGCCAGGCTGCACAGTGGTGCACAGTAGTAACAGCAGTAACAATTTCTTAAGTTTGATTTCCAGCCTGGAGTCTCTCTGCATGGAGTTTGTTCCCTTTTTATGGGCACTCTTCAGGTACTCAGATTAAAAAACGTTTATTGGTGTCTCTAAATTGCTTTAAGGTGAGTGTGTGCATAGTTGTATGTCTATTTAATGGACCGTCGACCTGTCCAGGTTGTTCCTCACCTTTAGCCCATAGACTGTTGGAGATCTGCACCAACCCCAACAGTTAAGAGGCAGAAGATGCATAAATGTTGTACTTCTAGTCTTAAACTTGTTATATATTACCCAGGAGGTAACGTACACTGTCAAATGTTATATAAAATAGCAGTAACCGAACTAAAAATGATGTAGGATTTAAAAAGTCAAACTACAGCATGTGGAAATATGTGTGTTGATTTTTGGATGATGCATCTCAGTCATTGAGGGTGGCACAAAAAACACTAATAGCACAATAACACCAAATCAAATGTTGCATCTTATGAAAAAAGGCATCCCCTAAATGTTTTAGAATATTTATTTAACAAAAAGGATGTCTTTATCTCTGAAAGTTACCACATGGATTTACATCCCAGAACCTGTTACACCCTGTGTGCCTTTTCCAGTCGATTTGTGCAACAAGGTAGCAGTTATTTAGCATAGTGTCAGCTAAAGAAAGGATTCCTATTCACATCTATTCAATGCTTGGATTGGATTTTTTTCATATAGAGCTCTACCATCACTGCCGTCTGCATTCATCCACGTAGTTTCATCGCCCGTTCCGTTGCCACATTAGTCTCTTCATAATATTCTCCAGGCAGCCTTGGATAGGGAGCTGCATGTGGCAGGCTGCCTTTTGGTCAACCTTGCCTGTATTTATAGTCATTGAAGGTCAGGCATTGCCGGATTCATCTATCTGTGGCTTTGCTTGGCCTGGAGAATTCTGCCTGCTTGCAACAGCAAGCAGCGCCAAACACCCCCCCCATTCCATGTCAGGGACCGCAACAGTCCTGACGGGGCTTGGACATGAAAGGCAGTGACAGCGCGGGCGAGAGTGCGCTTAATGTGTGCATAATAATTGGAAGCCCCACTGTACACACTCGCTACCATAGAAAATGCATATTCATGTGCAGCTAAATGGGCATTTGGCACACAGAGAAGAGGCGGGCCTCTTAAGAAGAGGGTCCTCAGATGGAGTCATCACTGATGAGTTTGGCACTTCACATCCAGAGGCTTTTTTCGAGACGCTTTTAAATCAGGTGGAGAGAACTCATAAAGCAAGTGGCTAAAGGGCCCAGGAGGATCCAATCGGCTTCTGTTTGGAGCTGGAATAACATCCATTTTTCCTTTGATCATCACTATGCGATGATGCTTCGTCGCTCTTAGCAGTAATCACATCCTTACCAGAGTATTTTCTTTTCTTTCTTGTCCTCAGGATTTTTTGAAGGCTTGCATCTAAAAATATGGGGTGTTTTTTTTTTTAATCCAAGGTCTTGTGTGACATAGTATCCTCAGTGACAAACATCCTTGCTTTTTTTTCAGAACTAGATATTTCTTTCAAAAACTGGGGCCTTTAGGAAAAAAAAAATCTGTGCAGACAGCATAATATGATACCAGTGTGCAAAGTGCTGCTATTTTTATTCAAATCCCCTCTGCGTTGTTTTCAGGCTCAGATCCTGTTTTAGGTTAGGGTGTAAACACAGAGCACCCTGCAGCCACAACAACATGCAGACCTTGAGAGGGAGGAGCAGATAACTTAGCAGTGGTTCCCCGTTGGTTAAAGTAAACAATAACCACTCACTGAGTAATGCTGTTTAGCTCATGGCTCTCCTCGGATGAAGTTGATTTATTTGCAACAATTTGCAGATACAAATTTGCTTTTTTTTTTTTTTTTTTTCAAAAGCATACATACACACACACACAAAATTGTGGTGCTTGGTTTCCACTCTGACATTTTCCTAATGCAAAGAATGATGAAATATAGTTTCCAGGTAGCGCTTACAGTCGCTGTTCTCCTCTGTCTTGCTTTGCTTAACGACAAGAAAAGGAAAACAATCACTCTCGTTGAGCAGTTCTGCAAAAAGAAAAAAAGGCAAATTGGATTATGAGTTATGAGGCTATGTTCCCTGCATCACAAGTATGAGAGTAAGCAGAATCACAATGTTAGAGTGCGTGCCCCCACGGCTGCTGAGAGCTGTCTATATCTGCCTCAGCACCAACAGTGGGCAGCACTCTGGGGTTTGGAGTGGTCAGTTCATTTTGTTTGTAATGGGCAAACTTTGCAGCTTAAAGGTCAGCTGTGGTGGACAATGAGAGGTCTTCATGATTGAATAATCATTTCGGCTGTTTAAGTTACTTTGACATGACCTTCAGATATTTTTAAAGCACCACAGTCTTTGCTTAGAAATCCTTCCAAAACAATTTACAGCCCTGCCCCAGCCTTGAATGTTTCCAAATGCAACTACAAATTAATCTGTATTTTATTGGAACTGTATGTGATAGGCCAACATAAAATAGTCTATGATAATGAAGAGGAAGGGACAAGATCTATGGTTTAAGTCTATTTTGCAAATGAAAATCAGTGGTTTGATTCACCGGGAGCCATTTATTTGCATTTATTTTGGAGTATTTCTCTACAGGTTTTGTACAATTAAAGACATTTAATAGTGATGCTCAGAATATAATTTGATAGGAGGTTGTTTTTTATGATTAATATGGACAGAATAAGTGTGACCTCAAGCTAGAGAGCTCATGATATGAGGGGTCCATGTTTATTTATCTTTGCTTGTTTACAAAATTCTCAAGAGAAATGAATTTGGTATAAAACATCAAACTTCAGCTCACAGGGCAGTTTCTAAACTTTGGGGATTTTCTCCACTGTCACCACGCTTACTACTATCATCAATAGAAAGAGATAACTCTGTATTGTTAAAGCAACATTTTTAACATGTTTGAAGGATCAGACAAACTGCAGCTGTTGCATGTTTTTAAATCCAAGGACGTCATGCTGGATTTGAATGTTATGTTTGATTAAAATCTGACAAATTTCCAGAATCACTGGAAAAAAAGATCTAGAAATGAATAAAAACTTTTTAAAATAAGTGTATTTACCTTTAATTTGAGTAGGAAAATGAGATGATCTGCCAAAAAAAATTTAATTTTACCCTTAAAATGAGATAATAATATGTTTGGCACTTGTAATAACAGACTGCCTTTCTATTTTCTTTTTTTAAACGGCATGTGGAGTATTCCATTGGCAAGGTGTTTCACTTACCTGCTTAATTCAAGAAAAAGTGCACTTTTTAAAGAAAATGTAGAACATTTTAACTTCAGGGGGATCATTATTATTATCCCTTGTTTTTCAACCCCAAAAATCGGAAGTTTATACTTCTAGGAAAAACTGGAATGCATAATAAAAGCAAGTGTTAGTCCTGCTCTACCACTGTGTTACAGTTTGAAGAAGTAAGAGCCCTGGCTATATTGTCTTAAATGAAGTTAAGCCTTATTCTAGAACTCAGGTCTTATTCTTTGCTGTTATTTTTTAGAATTATTCTATTTGTTGGTTTATCAGAAAAAAAAACCCATCTAAAATGCCTTCAGGTTTATGGTAGCAATAAGATAAATTTGGAGATCTCAACAGCTCTCCAGGGCCCACTATCGCCTTCTATTTACCCAAACAGTACAAGTACAGCAAATAATCAGTCTTTTATTATTATATATCCCTGAGTCGTCTTGTGCAAACTGCTGCTTCACATGCGCAATATCACCTCTCCCTTCTTCTCCCACAACTTTCTTGCCAATTAATCCCACCATAACATCTCCACTGTGCTGACTGTGACCTCTTCGGCATCTGATTGGCCAGATGATCTTCAACCTGCATTATAACTATGACTGCATCAGCATATTTAATTGAGGCTACTCCCAGAGTGCACCTGTGTTAAACCTCAGCATCTCAAAGACCCGAGCTAATTGTCTCCTGGCCTTCGTCTCGTTATTACCCCTTATTATGCGGATGGACCTTTGGCCCTCTGAGTGTATACATGTTTGTGAGAAGTGGGCTTCAGGTGCAAAGGCTGGGATTTATCAGCATCTCTTTGCACTGTATGGTTAATTATGACCAAAAGTGGACTTGCTGTAATACACCATCATTAACACAAGAGGGCATGGGTTAGATTAAAAGCAAATTGTTTGAGTTGTTTGTCAAGAGGGCATAAAGAACATCTTTTAAAAGAATCTCGGAATAAAGAGCAAAATGTACATAATTGAAGATTTTTTTAAGCTCTGCACAAAGATTTTATTCTATTGTAGCAGCATCCAAAATGTCCCTCTGACATTTCTCTTAATAATATATTCTAATTCTCTCCTCCTCGCTGTGATAAAATGAATGACTGTGAATTCAAACACCATCCCCAGTTTCAGCAAACCTAGTGTCTCATTCAGCTCCATTCAAGATGCAATTATATAAATTTTCAAATTTATCTCCTCCTGGAGGTAATTCAGAAGTATAAGTGTCCATTAAAGACTGATTAAAGAATTATTACCTTATGAATTCTCACCCTCCCTTTGCCATGGTCTAGCAGGCATATGAATTCACGATTTTCTTTCTTTTTTGTACCAGAGACAATAAATTCATAATGTGCGGCAATTGCCCTACAGGCTCTTCAGCCACCTCAGCTTAATGAGCTGAAGATGGGAGCGGGTTGACGGAACGACGGGGCTGACTGCTCTTGAGGGGGTCTTTCAGATTGAGGGGTTGTCACATTTGGTTGCGGGAAGGCCAATCAGTGACAAAGGTGACAAAGGGAAACCACAATAGCATGTGTTTGTGTCAGACACAAAATTGCTTGTATGATTGAATGGGAAAAATAACCCCAGCAGATACTCTATCTGCAGCCATAAAAGCAATGTGCTGAGAGGTGTGATTGAGTTCAAAGTGCATTGGTATGTGGGCGGTGAAAACATATTGCTTTTTTTTTTCCCCCTCTGTAACAGTCCACAGTGCTTGTCTGTACGGTTCACATATCAGCCATTCCTCCTTTATTTGTGTCAAATAAAAATGACACCATGGAGAAATTCTCTTTTTGAAATCCGAGACAAAAAAAAAAGGGGGGGTCAAATATTTTGACAGTTTTCAACAAGTCTCTGGTAAAATCTTGAACTAATAAACAAAGTTCTTTTCTCAGTCTCCACAAACATTGCTTCCTTCAATAATTACGTGGTGGGTTTAATATCCTGGTTTATATTAAAAGGGTAGAGATGATGTTCAGAGATGCATTTATTAGAGATCTGAGGTGAACTGATCGCTAAAGAGGAATGAAACTGCAGCTTCATTGATTCATTTTTTGTTTTATTGGTATCAACTGAAAGCTTGTTCTTGGTCAGTTTTCAGCTTTTTCCTGCAAAAAATAAATCTTTTAGCAGCCAATTCTGATTATCAGGGAATCGTAGTGATTGTAAGCTAATTGTAAAAAATCCCCTTGTCTCTTCCTGGAGGTGCTTATCCGTGTGCATCATCCACTTTTTCTAATGTTTGTTCAGTCGACCAAATTACAAGAGAGTAATCTTCTCTTATTCTGATCAAATAAAATTAAAGATATATTTGAAGAAAAGATATGGCTTTCAAATAGTTTTATTCCACCATCTCAGGCTGCCCTGTGGTTGAATCTTCATGCTTTCAGTTTTTATGAGGTGAAGGTTTTGAATCTTTTTAAAAAGATATCCTTTGGAACAGAAGCTTATTTGCACCGTTTTTAAGAGAACTGATCATTAAAGGTGCGCTGAACCTCATTCAACCTCAAGTTATTTACAAAAATTACCCAATTGTTTGGTCTTTTCTCTTATTTTAAGATTATTTATCTCAATTTATCTTTTTGTGTCTCTCTCCGCCTGAATGCTTATCCATACTCATGTGTGGTGGTTTGGCATGCATCACCAGGTCTACACTATGGAAAAGAGAGCATCCGGAGTAGTGGTGGTGGTGACCTGCACAACTTCATCTCCTCTGGCTTTGTGACTCTTGGTCGAGGCCACCAAAAAGGTAAAGCAGCACTGTTTTTTTCTTCTTTTTCTCCTACTGTTATTTTTTTCACGCAGGTGATCTCCACTCATCTACCAACCCTGCGCTCTATACCCACTGAATGCTAATTCCCCTCTAATGTTTCACTTGCAACACGGGTGATCAACAACAAGACACTTGATGAAGGTGAAATGTTTTCAGTTTTCAATCCCTGAGGAATTCACATGGACTTCTGCCTCGGCATTTTTGCAATTAAGCACAAGCTAAAGCACACCAACCTCCACTGATGGGTGACGCAGGGGGCGGAGAAGGTGACTTTAAACTCATACACACAATCATGACCACATGCCATTAGATAGGGGTGGTGCAGGGGGCAATGTTTTCCCAAGGGGGGAAACACTAATTAGTATGCAGCTAACATCTTATGATTTATTCTGTGTATTTATTTAAACCAGATGCAATGCATGGGTGCATGCAAACTCTTCCACCTAATGCTTCTTTTGAATATTTAATTGAATGCTTGTACTGCTGTGTTGTAAATGACTGCTCCAGTAGCAAGTCTACATGATTTAAATATAATTTAGTTTCACTGCTGTGTATATTATTACACCTGCGCTCCTCCTTATCAGCATCAGAACCTGCTGATTTCCTGTTCATCATCCTTATCCCAGCAGTCCCAGCTTTAACCCGCTCTGATTTATGGGTTGCTTTAGCAACCGTAAATAGAGGTCCAACCAGCTGAACAGAATCCACTTTCACCCAACGTTGCGGCTTTGTTTTTAAAGGGTGTCAGACTGCGGGGGCTAAGATGTTTCCCCACTACGCTAACTCTTAATGAGCAAACATTGCATTTATGTTGACTTGAAATTAGCTTTTTTTTCCTCTTTGCTCTCTGCTTCGATTGCTTTCATCCCTGAGGGTGGTCGGTTCCACTATGGTATTCATGTTCAGCTGGAATGGTAAAAAAAACACAAAAAAAAAATCACAGAGATATTTAGTCTCCGTGCACCCCGCCTCCCTTCTTTCACACTCCCCCACCAGCCGCTGCTTCTCTGCAATAGATGAGTAATGCGGGAAAAAGTTATTAGGTTTCATGAATCTTGCAAATTTACAGTCCTAATTTGTTTAAATAGATTTTCCCTTTTGTGCAAACATGACAATAGCAGGCCTCCCACACGGCTGGCAGTACACTCCCTGTAGCAGTATGGGGTGTGCTTTAGCTTTCAGCATCTGTGCTGCTAATTCTGTGGTAAGTCTGTGTTTTTCTTGCAGCCTCTTGCTTTTGATTACTCTGGTGCAAAAACAAATGACAGATTGTGATATTGGGATGGTTTCCTGATCCCACCCCCTTAAAAAAACAGAAACAGAAAGAAAAATGAGTAACGCACATTAAATCTTTAAACAGTATTCTCTTTTGGCAGCATCTTTGTTTGGTCTTGCTGTGCCTGAAGGCAGGTGTTATTGCAAACTGAATTTTAAAATTATTGGAAACTGTGTTCTGAATTTTTGTCCGGATATTGTTGCCTCTTGGAATTACCGTATCTGCAGCGTTTCAGTACTGTACAATCACTTCAGGGCAGTTGAATGAAACAAACAGTTCTGCTAATGCCTCCCCCGCTTATCCAAGCTTCTTTCTAATCTAATGCAGATTGGTTTCAGCTATATCCACAAATGTTTCTCCTTGCTATCTGCATGCTGCATATAGTCAAGGTGGTCGACTTGCACTTACAGCAATTAAAAGGAGTATTGACCGAGTAATTTTTTTTTTTCAGTAGATGTATATCTAATGAGCCTATTTGATATAAGATACACAAGAGTGTTGGTAACAGCCCAAGCATTTAACACTAAGTTTTGAACACAATATAAATTAGCAGAAAAAACATTTGAAGAGGATTTTATAACATCTTCTGTTTGAAGAATCTTGTCACACGTTTTGTATTCATGCACCTTCGGTTCCTGGCCTTTTTTTCTACTTGATCCTTGCTTCTTTCGGTTGAATTAAATTAGATAATTGATGAAAGATGCTTTAGCAGCCTTAATATTTTCCTCTAAAACCAACTAAGAGTTTTAGTTTGTGTTTGGATTAATTTTGTTCATATAAAATCCACCATCCTTTCATCTCTAGATTCTTATTTAAGCCTGTCCTACCCGTAGCCTAAGCTGAAGGAAAACCATACATCATGATGTTCCCACCACTCTATCTCCCTATTAGTAATGTGTTTTTGGACGTGATGTGTTTTGTAATTCCTCCTTCAAAAATAATGTTTGTGACATCAGAGCTCAAAGCTTGTTGTTATTTTTAACAAACTATACCCTAAGCTGTATCTCATTGATATGTTTTAACATTCCGAACAAAATGTTAAACAACCCAAAACAAGCAAGTTTTGTCAACTTTGGAGTTTCGTCCGACATCAGTTTCATGACAAATGTGTATCTGATCAGTCCAAATCTATACCAATAGTCTGTGGCCCTTCAACAACTCTTCTGACTAATTCTCTGACTCCTCTGTCAGAGATATGTGAGAAACACCCTATTTTGACTAGATTATGGTGAAATAATCTGAAATAACCTCTGGATTAGACTTTACTAGGCCATACTGAAATGTCTACAATAAATTGCAGCAGCATCTTTGGCTTCAATGAGTATGCTTAAATTGCTTTTCTCTCCTTCATATTAAGAAACTTTTTTTGTTTAATGTATATCAGATATTAGCTGCCATTGAAGAAGGGCAAGGATTTTTTTTAAGTGCTAATAGATTTTCTTGAGTTTCCATGTTTTTCTTGAAGTTTTCTTTTCTGTATTTATTTAAAACCTATTTCACATTTTCAAGCATAAACCTGAACCTATTTCTGGACGTATTCATTTTGATTTCCTTGTATTGAAGGATAACTTTATCTGTTGCAACCATCTGGTTTAAATTTTCTGTAAAAGAGCCATACTAAAAATATATTTACCAGAATTTCTTTTTCTTTTTCTTTACTTTGCGTATTAACTGCACCTCTGGCTGTACGTGATTACCCTTTGAGGTAAAGACGTGGGCTGATGTGAACTCAGATGAGTCACGTTAAGGTTAACAGCATGTAAACACTCTGTCTGAATAAAAAACAATACAGAGTTTCATGATTTTTTTCATGAGGTTTGCTCAGCTTAGTTTGCTCTGGCTAAAAAAAAAAAAAAACACATCTGAAAAAAAAAATCAGCATACACAGAATAGTCAGTGGTAAAATCACTAGGTCTCTATGATTTACTTTTTTGTTGCATTTTTATTCATTTGTTTCATTTTAGCACAAAGGCTTTCAGTCACGTTGACTGAACAAGGTTTAGAAGTCAAGATGTGGTCCTCTGGCTCGCCGTCTGTTATCGTGCCTAATTATACGCGCAGTAGGTGTGTTTGATTGTTAATTATGGAAAGTTTGTCTGTATGTTGCAAAGCAGTTCCCTTTGGGGTGTAAAGCGGGGTAGGAGAGTTCAGTGGCTGTTGGTTAGAGTCAGAGCAGCTGGATGCTTCACATCTGTGCGGCAGCACACATCACGGCTATATGCTAAAGATCAGCTGCAGGCTCTGAGCCGACCGAGAATAATTGGTTTTATACATTTTCCCAAATGAGGGTTTTTATTCACCTTAGCTGGTTTTAGTTCTGGGTTTTTATTACAGAAAGGATTTAATCTTTGCATCTAATATTTGTTCATATAAATTTTGCCATTTCACCTAAACCTAATTTTCTGACACAAAATATAAAATTTTATGATTTCCTTTACTTCATTTTTGTTAGAATTCTTCCCATTTTTAGTACTCTAATTGTTGCCTCCTCCTCATCTTACATAAACAACCTACTAATACGATTAACTTCCTGGCGGACTTTTTTTTCGTAATATCCATCATGTGCGCAGAAATCAGCCTTTCTGTTACTCTGCCTGTCTGATGTAGAGCTAATAATGTTAAAAAAAGTAGAGACACAACATAATGTGTGCAATAAGGTTGAATCAAAGTAGCAATACTGGAACTACAAATAGGGTTTGGTATTAGTTTTCTAAATACATTTGGTATTATTGATTTGCTTTTTTGATGTAATTCAATGAATATGCTACATAAAAGTGTTTTGTTTTTCCTTTGCTTAAGTAAAGCTTTCATCTATTTCAGAATGATTGAATTGGTTTTACAGGCTATTTCCTCACTCTGAAGAAGGTCCAGTTCAATATAATCCAAATTCCTCCTCAAAGGATGGAAGCCCTGCTGTCATTGGGACGTCCTTCATTCATAAAACTATTCATACCCTATGTGCTCTTACGGTTTTTCAACTTTAATCTATTTTATTGACATTTTATGTGATACACTAACACAAAGCAGTGCATAATAGTGGAACTAAGGGAAAATTATAAATTGTTTTTCTTTATTTTCTTCTCCACAAACACAAATCTGAAAACATGGTGAACATTTATGCTTAATCTCCTAAAACCCAGTGAAACAGCTGTGTTCAGAACTCACCCCAGAGGGAAATGGACTCCTCCTTTTTTAGTTTATTCTAATTATAAATCAAGCTTTTTTTTTTGAAGCCCTCATAGTTTTTGTTTAGGAAACATTGGAGAACAAACAGCATTATGAAAACCAAGGAACACAGCAGACAGATAAGTGGGGAAAGTTGTAGAGAAGTTTAAAGGTGGTGAGATTATATAACAATATCTGATGGAACATTGTTCAATCCATCATCCAGGAGCAGGAAGAGTGTGGAACAAAAAAAACTATCAAGAAGCAGTGTAGCTGTCCAGCTAAACCGACAGCCTGGGCGAGGAGAGCATTAATCATAGAGGCTGTCCAGTTCTCCATGGTAACCCTAAATACACAGCAGAGGCCAACTGCTCTGGTGCTGGACAGCAACCATAAAGAAGATCTCTTGACTGGCTAAGACCAAATTTGACTTTTTTGCCCCACATGCAAAACACTTCAATATATTTTCAGTAAACTTACACTGAATACATTCTCTATGCTGCAGACCTGCTTGTATTATCATGCTTTGGAGTTTTTTTTATTCTCAAAAGTGGGGCAACATTTTTAACAACACATCATTTTAAACTTAGAGTCATATCGCATCAAGTTAAAGCATATATGAATATGTGAAAGTATAACAATTAATTACATTGATTTTTGTTGTAAAAAAAGTGAGAAATCTTTCTAGAGGTTTGAATTAATTTAATGCATCGGATGTGAAGTCAGAAAAGGCTGAAAAAATTCTCACAACTCTGTAGGTTAAAAATGTTTTTTTCTAAGGTACGCAAAATGTATTAACAGCGGGGATTTATCTCTGCTTCTGATGGCTTTTTGCATTTTGTTAAACTTTTATTCATCTTGAAAGTCAGATTAAATAAAATTACACCAATATTACCTATGTTCCAATTATAGGCTAATAAACATGGTAGACAGGACTAATTTTTATAAGCAGACAATCCCCCCCCAAAATGCATTTTTTTTATTTAAACTTTCAGGTGCAACTAATTTAATGCCACAAGACAGTCAAAGGTGTCAAAAATAAACATTTTATTACCGGAGCGATCAACAGGTGTTATGAAAGTGTTAATCATTATGGATGAAGATCTGGAAACTTAGAAATTCTAAATTAAAAATCAGATTTCACATGCTTTACGGTTTGTTTTTGTCTGATTTGGAAAATCGGTTATCCAGTTTAGATTTTGTGAAATAAGTGACAAGAAAAGCCTTTTCTATTTGCTTTACAATAACTTACAGAAGGCTTTCAGAAAGTTTGTTTTGCCAGAACAGTAGAACAACTTTTGCATGTTTAAAAATTCTGAACACAATCAAGTTCAATGACCTACGATAACAATAACAGACTAATTTTTTTCAGTAACCTGGTTCGCCATGTGAATAACTATATATTTACACTGGCTATATTCAAAAACACATTAATAAGCCTTTTTTTCTGTTAATTATGGTTATATTCAAGTGTACATTTTCTTATATTTGTGGGCTTATTGAGAATCACACTTCAAACACGCTTTGAGATAAAATTCAGAAAGTACTTTAAACCTTAAAAATAAGCATCATCAAATCAAGTTTTTGAAGGTCAAATAAGACAAGAACTGGAACACACACCTCCGACGAGCCAAGCAGAAACAAGCAGGAAAAAACCCTAATAACACACACGCAGTCCATCCTCGGGACAATAGATCATTTTTCTTCTGTTTAATGAAACTTTTTACGGTTTTGAACTTTGAGACAAACACCTAAGTAAAAAACAAACAAAACAAAACATGTACTAAAAAACGTTGTATTTGTGTCCTTTAGGGAAATTAATTTTGAGAGCCTATTTATTGTGCTTCGTACTGCTGCTTTCTGTGGATCACTTCTTTTCACTGAAGGAATCGAGGCTTGAACAATCTCTGTACAATGACTTATTTCTGAACAACTACATGGCTTAATGTTATAAAAAAGAAAGTGGTGTTATGCAGTGAATACAGCACTTAGGTATGTTACATTACAGTATTAGTTGTTATTCAAAAGGTTGTTTAGATGCATCGTTCTCAGTCTATTAGCGTTTCTTAATCTGTGGTTCTGCATCTGCTATTTCACGAACAATTACATTAATGGGGCTTCAATACTGCCTGAGAATGCAAGAATTTGCAATGCTTCACTAAACTACTCCATTCAATTAATTTCAGGTCATTTATAGAACAGCTATTGATAACAAATGTAACTGTAAAACATATTTCACACAGGTGCTTTTCATATCCAATTCTATTGAGAAGATACCAACTGATTTTCTTCACTTTACATCATAAACCTCATTCTTTTTACTGGGGTTTGATATCATAGAGATCACAATTATAAGGGTGGAAGGAATAGCACTTGTGTTATTAGACATTTTTTTCTGCAGGAAGGTTGACCTCAGCTTTAGTCTCTTGCATTTTGCAACCTTCTGAGAGGTCTTACTCCAGAATTTTCTTCTATTACCACCTTCACTGTCGCTGCTTAAAAGTAGCATCCCATAGTTGATGCCATGTAAAGCTTTGTGTCAGTCAACCACATAAAATCCCAACAACTATATAGCTTTTCTCTACACTCAGAAATATTGGGATTTGTGGATATAAGAGAAAAGATTTAGAGACTTTAAATAGTTGTTTTCTAGGCTGTGTTGTTAAGTGTAGCATTAGCCTGGTGTCCTTATTTAACCTGCATAAACTGCCCGTAGTGGAAGTCTCATCTTGATGCAGAGCAGTACCACAAATTTCTCTCTCTCAGCACAATTCCATTTAGTTAAGATTTATACTGCAAAGAAAACCACTAAGTTTAAAAGTTTAATTTATTTATACAAACCAAGTGTTTTCCCAGGGTGACAGACTTTTACTATCGTAAACTTTATTTAGCATGCACAGCTGCTAACCTTGCTCATGTCCCCACGGCCATCTGTCCAGATCGATGCACCGCCTAACACATTCCTTTGTTTCGCCGTATTCTCTTGTCCTCTTGTCCAAAATTAGGAGGCAGCGAGGTGGAGGCTTCTGTCAAACTGAGCCAAACTAATGAGCTTGCTCACTGATCTGTTGTGTGTTTGCGTCTCTGTGTGTGTGCTGCTGTCAGATGGGACCACACTGTTACACCGCCTTGGGTGTGAAAACTGCAGAACTCAGTCTGAAGAGTCAGAGATGCCAAAAAATTGTATAAAAGTTCAGTGGAAACATAATCTCAGAAGATAGATAAGAGGGAGCTGGAGAAACTTTGCTTCCTCTTGTGTGCTGGAAGTGGTGATGCAACTCTACAACACATCATCGCTTCCAGCAAACACAGTTCGACTGAAGGGTGATCGCGGGTTTGTATTAATTGTTCTTGTCACAGCAGAGCTGCAGTGTACTTTTCTATTCGCTTTCTGTCGCTCGCCAAAACTGCATCCTGTAAATCACTGCTGCACAGCCGCACATATTTCGTCTCGCTTAAAGAGTGAAGCTCAACAGTCAAGATTTCAGACCAGGACACTGCATCTGTGGGGTAGCTGGATTACAAGTGAAACAGCTTGATTAACCTGAATTTTTCAGCATTAGACAGATGATTGACGGCCAATATGTAAATTTGATTGCATAAAGAAATGCAGCTTGCAAGCTGTTACTGGTTGAATGCGTCGGTTTTAATTATTTTCCCATATTTCACTCTTGTTGGTAGAAAATGCAGCCAAGCCACAACAACTGGAGGAAGTGATTACTCCAAACAAAGGCTCTATTCTTAACTTAGCATGTGCAATACTTTATTACCTTGCTAAGCCCAACTTTTAATTCTGCCCTGTGGAGGAAGTCAAATTGGTTTTCATGGCAGGGAATTATTTTTATGAATATAATGTGCCTGGAATGGTGGAATTTGAGATGCAGGAGAAGCATTAGTGTGGGATGTTATCACCAAACTTTTATTTACAATGTAATTTCAGAGAATTGGGAAGTGCAGGAGGCACTAATTGGTGTTCCTTTGTGGCAAACCGTTCCGCTACAAAACACGTTACTAAGAGAACAAGGTTTGGTCTGGATATTTACATACACTTCTTTTACAGAAACTTTTTATCTTACTTTAACAATAAAGAGGCTTTATGGAGTTTTTTAATGATACTGCCACCTGTAGCCAAAACACAGAACTGCATCACTCTTTTGTTTGTAGCTTGCACTCGTACTTGACAAGGTGCGGAGTTGCTATTGGTGTCTGAGTTGAGCTTGATGCTGGTCGCTTCTGATTATCCACAAAATCCATCTTGAATATATTGCTTTGAATATTTGCTAGGATGGATCCAAATAACATGGATACGGTTGAC
Organism: Jordanella pulchra; assembly: GCA_034780135.1. Taxonomy (NCBI): domain Eukaryota; kingdom Metazoa; phylum Chordata; class Actinopteri; order Cyprinodontiformes; family Cyprinodontidae; genus Jordanella; species Jordanella pulchra. Next base: position 3,112 of record JAUZNJ010003938.1, on the reverse strand, counting down.
GTCACATCCGCAGAACAAAATTGGTGAATTAAAAACGCTATAGTGAAGATATTTTTCAGAAAAATGTCTCTTTAAATTAAGACGGAGAGAAACCAAATATAGAAAATGGAAATGTAGAGATATATTTTGCTTGCATACATCTTATCATTAAATAGAGACATTATCTACACTTAATAGATTATTTTAAACGTTTTAGGTTTCCTTCTATAAGCTTCATACAATAGTTAGCTTGAACTTTTGCCCATTCCTCTTGACAGAATTGGTATAACTGAGTCAGATTAATGGGGCATTTGGGTTCTCCAAAAACACTTTGGTTTCTATCCTTAGGACCCTTTGTATGTTTAAGTATGTTTACTGTCCATTTGGGAGACCCATCTTGCTCCCAAACATGATGCTGTCAGTCCATATTCTTGGGAATCTCCTTCCTTTCCTTTCCCGCCCCTTCCAAATGTAACATTGTTTATTATGGACGAACTCCTAACCAGTTTGTAAACAAATCAAATGTATTATGCCACCAAAGTTTAAGGTTATTTGCCCTTAAAGTGCACTGTCAAACTAATGTTTATTTTATGCACCCTTGATAGTAATGGTTTCTTCATCTCTGAGTTACTTACAAGCCTATGGTTGAACAAGCCATGTTTCCCTGTGAATAATGATACTCACCTACCAGCTTCAGGCGCAAGTTCTTTAGCTTATGTTCTGCCATTTTTTCACACGTTTTGCCCCGAAACACATTCATCCCTGGCACACAGAACCTTACACCTTCCTGAACAGTTGGCCATTTTTTCCCTGTGGTGTTTTCATTTGCATATTATTGTTTGAACAGATGAACGTGGCTCCTTCAGGCATCTAGAAATTGTACACAATAATGAAAAAGACTTGAGGAGGTCTGCAGTTTACTTCTAAATATTTTAAGTGATTTATGTTGATGTTTCAGATTTCAGTAGGAACCAGGGCATTAAAGATCATGTGTGCTTTTTACATGGTGTATGTAAGAATCTTGCTTTAATTTTAAATAATTGAATAGCTACTGGTTGCCAAAATTCCTCTTTCCACAACAGCTAGCAAGTTTTTATTAATGGATCTGTTGTGTGAATGTTGGTTCCATTCATAAAAGACTCGAAGCTTGGTTTGCATTTTCAAGTTTCTGTTGGGAATCGAATTTTAAATTGAAACTAGAAGCGAATCCTAATTTCATTTCTAATTTTATTTCTTTTATTTGGTCCGGCCCTATGCTAAAGTATAAGGCTAGGCAAGACAAGTTTATTTGTATAGCACAATTTAGTACATGGGCAATTCAAAGTGCTTTACATGAATTAGACAATAAAATAGAAGAAAAATAAAAGCAAGCAGCCAAGTTGTAGAGCTAGCCAAGAGAAGTTTTTTGTTGTTGTTGTTGATGTAATCCAAGTTCCTCCAATAGTCCTTGAATATGCTTTTCATTTGAATTAGAGGACTGAACTTGAACTTAGACTCGAGCGTTATGTTTGTGTGTAAATGTCTGTGACCGATCTGAACTTCTTCTTGTACTGTTAATAGATCTATTTTGATTTGGTTTTGTAACAGCAGCACTTTAATTTAAAAATACTTCAAAATTAATTTTTTTTTATACTACGAATGAACCGGTTAACAAATCTAAAATGCCATGGATGATTGACGATTATTGAAAGAACAAAGTAAACCGAGTGCTGTTCATGCTGTTTTTACGAATAGTGTAGCAAACTTGAACTAGTTACCCCATTATAAATAGCTCATAAAAATGTGTTAAATTGTGTAAAAATATAGGTTTTGATAAAAGTTTTCCATTTTTATTTTTACTTTATAAGTGTTTTATTTTCATACCATGATAAGGAGGGGTAACAGAAGGCTATGTAATCAGTGCAGGTGCCTTCTTTTAAAAGGACTACAATAAATAATTATAGAACCATTAACCAACTGATCTGATTTGGAAACCTGTTATACTTTATTCTTCCCATTCTTTATTCTTCCCAACTTTATTCTACTTTATTTATTCCCAACAGTTACCAATATTTAAATTTATTTAACATTTTTTTTACCTCCGGTAAGATCTAGCTGTGCCGCACTGCTTTACTAGCTTGATTCTTTCATGTATGTATGTATGTATTTATTCATCCTCTTTTCTTTTACAATGGAATTTAAAATAATTTTGGTAACATTTCTGATGCGAAACATCCTCACCAATTATAAAATGATTGTTATGAAAGGCAGATAAAGATTTTATTGGACCCTAAGTTGTAGTAAATGTATATATTTCTCAAAAGTACTTTGATGGATTTTGTGGCTTAAGAAGCCTAAGAAGCTATTACTATTTTTGTCCCTGAAACTTTATTAAAGCTATTGTTGTAAATTGTGTTCAGAGACATTTTTGTTATTTTGAGTAAAATAATCCTTCAAACAGAGAGTAGTCAATGCCTTATATATTTAGAAAAAGGAACGAAAAAAATCAGACCTCTTTGAGAGCTGCCAGCCCCAAAAACTCTGACCAATCACTGCCATTCGATTGAAAAAAATAATAATTTGCCTCCATCTCTGTCCCTCTTTCTCCTCCTCCTCATTCTCATCAGGTTTGGCCGTTGCCAGAATTATTCACAAAATCCCTTTGCAAAACTTGTGAGGTTAGCATTGCTAAAAAAAAATGGTATAACTTGTGTGATTAGCATTGCTAAACCTAGGATACTACCTTGAAAGCTACAAAAATAATATAGTTTACTTACAGGTCAAAAAGACAGTAGGTAATTAGGTTGAAGTCCAAAGTGTTTTGAAAGGAATGGCTGAGTTGCTTCCTCTCTAAATTGCCGAGTTCTGTTGTGATATGCGCGTTAGAGTTTGCAAGGAAGGGCTTAACTTTGAATGGAGGGGTGAGTTAGAGGGCCACTTTCAAATCGTGCTAGCTCTCCAACATTAGCTTTAACTTCAGCTTCACTGATAGCAGCAGGCAGATGCTGCAACGCACAAATTTAAAGCCTTGAAGTTACACTGGCACAACTGACAAAGCTCCCTATAAAACAGCAATGGTGAATTGGTCTGATATATCATCAGCTATTCAGATTAACTTGATAGGTTTTAGTACTAAAGCACCAATTATTGCACT
>JAUZNJ010003927.1:0-18535 GCA_034780135.1 Jordanella pulchra | reverse complement strand
CATCCATCCATCCATCCATCCATCCATCCATCCATCCATCCATCCATCCATCCATCCATCCATCCATCCATCCACTGAACATGTCAATTCTCCCACCTACCTCCTTGATAATTTGATAAATGTTTCCATGGTTACAGTGCACCAATGCCTTATCTGATCGGAGTCCACACCAGTCTTTCGGAGGTACCTCACTAACTTAACCACTTAAATTCCACCAGCTGGTGTGGTGATCATGTCTTTTCTTGACTGACAAAACAAATAATTCCCCTCCAACAGAGAGTGAGGAGTCGTGGGTTGGAGGAAGTCGTCATACTGAATGTAGATACAAACACACTGGAAACCCCCTTTGATGACCTCAAAAGGATACCTTCGGATGTGGTAAAGAAACAAAACTTTAATTAGGCATAAACGTTTCAGGCAAGTTGCTTTGAGTGTTGTAAGGAAAGGGATACTTGAGTCTGTTTGTTGTTTCATCGATATCACTGGGCAGCAGCTTTTAATACATTTCATGCATTTATATCTTCAGATGTCAGGCCTGAAGATCTGTTTAAAGCGCCAGGCAGTGTCTCCTGGCTGTGGTGTCTCTCGAGCCTTCCTAAAAGCACAAGCTCTGCTGTTTGGGGGATACAGGGATGCCCTGCAGGGTGACAAGGTTTGTCACTAAATATCAATGTCTCTCTTGCAGCTACAGTATATTTCTGTGCTTGCTGCTATCTCTGTATATATTTCTCTTAACAGGAAGGGGAAATATGTTTCTGTGAGGAGCAGTTTTTGGATCACAAGTCTGCCAGCATGAAGCAGTTCCTGCAAAGCGCCATTCATCTGCAATTCTTCAAACAGGTACACAGTGACCTCTGCTGGGCAGAGAGGCAGGGATCACTCAGTATTTGAGGAGGTATCATTTTGAAAGGAAACATCATTTAATTTACTGTTATTAGCCACATATTTTTTTTCATAAAGAAAATTAAAGTTTTTTATCACTTATTAAAATCTTTGAAAATTGTATTTATTGGCAATATCAATCAATCAATCAGTTATTATGAAAACTTTTGGATTTACACAGTTTTTTGTTGTTTTTTTTTCTCATTACCCCAAAATTTTCCCCCCTTTGACAGAATTTTTATCATATTGGTAAAATTACATGTTTGCTTTAAACCACAATTAGCAAGAGGAATTAATAATGTTGAACTTATTTTTATTTATTTCTTTTTATTTCTCTTTCTCACTGTTTGCATCACATGCTGTTTTTATTTTAATTATGTAAAGCACTTTGAAATGCCTTGATGCTGAAATGTGCTATACAAATAAAATTTGATTTGATTGATTTGAACTAAACATTTTAATAAACCTTAGAGGTTGTGATAATCCACTGTGACTTAAAGTTGATTGGATAACCAAGTATCTACTTTGCTTTAAGAGTTGTGTCTCCGTTTGTTTGTTGCAGTTCATTGACAGTCGCCTGGATATTCTTAACAATGGGAAGGGACCAGATGACCTCTTTGAGGATGAGATAACAAAGTGTGAAATGACTGCGGGTGTGTATGTTTTGAGGATGTCACGATAGCAAGTCACCTAAGAACAGTCATTGTCTGATTAAAGCCGCAGTTTGATACTTTGATAACATTAATGTCATCTAACAGCTCATATAGTGAACTATCACACTACATGCTATGACTTTTAAATCACTCAACGCATGATTGACCTGATGCAATAATAAATATTTTCCTACAGATAATTAATTCCACTGACATAGTTTTCTATGTCAGTCTTACTTATTTCAATAATTTTAACTCATCATACTCAGCAGTTTTAGTAAACTCAGGTTATACTCAGTTTTTCAAGCCAAGCTGAATTGAAAAGCTGATGCTGGCATTTTTGTTTTGGTATGATATATTGTTTAATGTGTTTCCAGTAAAGGTAAGTAGAACAGGTTGTTCTGCTTAATGATTTCTTCCCTAAACATAAACAAACTTGAATAAATAGTGTTTCAGCTGAGTAGTACATAGCTCAGGACATCTGGGCAAAGTAGGCAAATCACATGATGCAGGCTTAGAGGAAGTAGGAGCAGCCAGTATAGTTTTTCTGTCATTGCATTGCAAATTGTTAAGCTTAAGAACATAATATTTTTTATAGAAATAAAAACCACCCGATAAAATAGGCGTCAAGTTTTTTTAAAGGGGCTTTGCAGTAAAAATGTAAAGAAATGCAGACAGAACAACAGGACTAAGTCCACAGTGGGATTATTCTGAGTCTCCAACACTGATCATTTAAAAATAGCATAAATGGGAATCTAAACTCAAACTTGATATCAGCATGTAATAGTTATTGTATATATAAGTATTTTTATTATTTTCTTTTTGAATTGCAACTCTTTCAGATTACTTTATTTTTATTCTAATTTATAGGAAAGGGCAAATCCTATCAGCAGTTAGTGGGCAATTTAAAGGTAAGTTCATTCCATGATTCCTGTTTTGCTTTTTGGACTGAGAAGTCCAACATTTGTATATCTGTGATTTGTACAGAGAGGTGGTGGAGCTCTAATCCTAAACATGAAGACCAAAGCCAATATGAAGGTGAGAGCAGCCCGAGCTTATTTGGCTGTGTTTTATGGAGGACAGCTTTGTACTGCGGTTTACCACCTAACTGTTCACTGCTGTCTCTAACAGAGCAAAGTTCTTTCCAAGTCTGGTTTGAAAAACTTGCTGATTCACAAGGTAGGCTCATGTTCATGTCAGTAGATACTTTCTTTCACTCAAATACTGCTGACTGCCAATACTTCGCCGTATGTTTTTTTCTAGGTCCACCACGAGGATCACAGCCTGCAGAGGGGCGGATCAATGTCACACCGCCGTGCTCAGTCTGACAGCTTACAGAGCCGCCTGCCAATCACACAGCATTTTGGAAAAGTGAGACTGCAGAGTATTTCTAGTGGGCTGAATCCAGATTTGATCAATTTAAGTACTGCTAAATATATATCTAATCAGTTATTTAAAATGACGCTTTGTGTTCTGTTCCATTAGTCACGACCCCGTCGACCTGGTCATAAACTCAGAGACACGGAGTACTCAAATGACCCTGAAGACCTCAGGGACAGGTAGGGACAGGAAGCCCACGCATTAAAACATGTTTATTCTGATTAGTCTTTTTCAGAAGTTTATTGAAAAAATCTATATCTTATATTAAGGTGATATTTTATCTAACAGCAATGGTATTTTAAAATTTCACGTTTAGCTAAACTCTAAAAATGCTGCAGTGACAAAAGGAAACTGTCAGTCTAAGTGGGCCGATTGTGATAGATTGAAAGTTTGAAACGCCTCTTTAGAAGACCACACACATGTAGGAAGATTTAAAAAACACAGCTTATAACAAAACCTTAAGAATTCATTTATACTAACATTTATTTTGTGTCAATACCATCCTAAAAGGCCTACCATCTCACCAACACTGTATCAGTTTGGCATTTATTTTAAAGTTTGAATAAACTTATTTTAAAGTAGAAAATAAAAAAAATTAAGTAGTTATAAGTCATATTTTAGAATTTGAATGCAGCAGTTTTCAAGTTTTATGTCTCAGATTTGGTATATTAGTACATTTCTTACATGTAAACAATTAAGTATACATTGAGGAGGCAAAATAAAAAAAAAAAGCTGGAAAGAATGTGTTGAAATCAACCTTAAACTAATGAAGTTTTCATTAACAGTTTAAATAGAGTTATCAAAGGAAAATCTGCACATTTTATTTAAATTTTTCAAAAATAATTCAGGGTTTGAGCTATTTTACAGTCTTTGGGGTGTTTATTCAAGATAAGAGGCATACTATATAGGAACTATTGCTCCAACTACAAATATGTGTTTGCTAACATCCAGTTAAAAGGTTAGAAAAGCAAGTATCTTCATGTTTGTTTGTTTTTTAGATCTTTAGACTGTTGTCAAGATGTTTCCCAAAAGTCTGTCAAAGTGTCACATATACCACACATACATGCTGATGAATATTACACATAAATGAAGGAAATGATCACACCACCTTGATATCATCTAGAGGTCAGATCTATTCACTAATAGCTTTATGCACCATTTATCCAACCATTAAGTGTGCAGTGTAATTATGTCATAACAATAGAGTCTTGCCTGCATTTACCTACATACAGACATTTGAGGTCCTTCTGCCAATGAAGTCGGCCAAAGGCCTTTTTACTAATTTTAAAGACTTCTTTTTAGCTTTTAGGAATGAAATCAAATCAAATGTTCTCCACCCTTTAAACGGTCTGGATAACTTGTCTGAATTGCATGTTCCCACTGAAAGCATCTAACCTTTTTTTTCTTTCATGTTATTTTTATGAAATTACCATAACTGCAACCTGTTTGTTATTTAAAATAAGAAGTAAGGGGAGTCTCATTCAGGGCAAATTGCGACCGTGAACTGGTCAGTTGCTGAAAAGCCTTCTGGATAGATTGATGGGTCGTATCATGACAATCTTTAAATAGTATCTGTTAAAACCACTGTTAGTGTTAACTTCAAATTGTCTCTATGTTTAACATTGTAACAGTTGTGCAGTTTTTCCCCATCTTCAGATTCATCCAGCCAAGTCGTAAACTGCAGCCTTGTACTCAAGGTTATTATGTTGTATTATGTTATATTCTAATATTGTACAACCTACACTTTCTTTAAATATGGGGTTTTATATTTTCAAAATGTGCTTTCTTATTGCAGAATCAGTTTACAATATATATAGAACCCACAATCATTAGAATATTAGTTTTGCAAGTTTTAAAACTAGTTTTCACATATAGGAGTTAGATTTTATAGATCATACTTTTGAACCACAGCATACACCAATGCACTGCACATATAAAGGTCATGGCTAAACAAAAACCAGAACAAAATGGGGCAAAGCTCAATCGAGTGAGAAATATATAGGATCGCCAACATGGCCAAACCAACGCTCACTGCTGACATTACTGTCATATGAAGAGAGGAAACTAGTTTTATCTCTTCCTTTTTTTTAGTTTTGTTTCCTTTTTATGATCTCAGTATATAACACACCTTCACTCTGTATAATGAAGGCAAGCAACAAGGAGGCTAAAACCCCGAATATTAATACACCTTGCAGATAATTTGCATGTGCATACACAGTAAATGTCAATACAGTAGATAAACTACTTCTCTTCCTTGTCGGCAACAGTTTTATTGAACCATCTAAATTGTTAAAGCTCCTATAAATACTCCCTCACCTCATTAGACATTTTAATATCTCTTTAGTTTTCACACTAAAGTAACACGTTATTTTTTTTCCTTCAACTTGTGATCGTCTCGATTATTTCTAAGTTCAACTGAGTTTTTTTGATTTTACTTTATGTTCTCAGTGAGGTGTCGGGATCTGCTGGAAAGCTCGATTCTGAGCTCCCAAAGGAAGAGGAGGAAGAAGGTGATGATTCACCATTATGTGACCCAGAAGAGATGGATCTCCTCGGGGAGATCTTTGACACACTCAGTTCACGCAGCTCCCATGACCGAGGCCTGTTGTATGGGACTCGCAGCCTGGATTTGTTTGGACCAGACAGCCATGACTATATCATAAAGGTAAAACAATAGACAATCAACGCTCCTAAATATCTAAGTGGAAATCAGATGTAATTCTCCATCATTTGCTTATTTGTCAGCATGGTACAGCCAACCCCAGCCAGGAGAGCCTGTCCCTTTCCATCAGTGGCAGCGGCAGCTTACACAGCTGGAATCTGGAGACCACAGAGGAGCTTTCAGATCAGACAGAGGACTCAGACTGGCATTTCCTGGACACCAGCTTACCAGAGGAGGAGGGGGCAACTCCAGTGGCAACTGATGCAGGGCATGAAGCAAGACAGGAGGAGGTCAGAGAAAAAGAGAGAGAAGCAAATGGAGAAATAAATGTGAAGCAGGAAATAAACATAAATAACTTTAAGGAAGTGAAGGTAGAAGAGGAGGAAAGTAAAGAAGATCAAGAAAGTATGGCAAGATTTGAGGAAAGTAATGTCAAAGAAGTAACTGAAGGCCTGCAAGATGAAAGGATAAAGGATGCAAGGACAGATGGTGAAATTCAATGTGAGGTGGTAGCTTTGGTACAAGAGGAGGGAGAGGAAAAAAAAGATAAGCAAGAGAATGAGACAAAGGAAGAAATGAAAGAAATCCAGGAGGGGAAGAATGTTTCTAAAGAAACAGTAAAGTGTTTAAATAGGAATGACCCACTTTCAAACTCGGCAGAAGAGCTGCAAAATGAAGCTACAGTCACGCCATTGTCTAATAATAATTCTGCAGACCCCAAACCTTCTGTATCTTCTGACGAAAACATTGATAAAACCCCAACAAAAGAGGAGGGGATGCGCAAGACTTCACCTCTTCCCAAAGTGCATTCTGCTGTGGCACGCTTCCAGAACCAGCCATACAGCCAGCAAGGCTTTCAGCTGAAGTCCATTTCCAAGAAGTCTGTTGACGTTCCTCTTTGTTGCAGGGAAAAGACTCTATATGACATAAACACAAATAAAAACACAGAGGAGCCTCAGGAGGAAGACCGCCCTCTGGTCAAAGTGTCTGAACTGAAGAAGAGATTTGAGGCTTAATATCTACAAGACCAAAGTTTTCATCCATCCACGGTCCTGTTTATCTTAGACCAGTTGATGGCATTACAACACTCTCCATTTCAATCTGGTCCTTCAAAAGAAGAGATAAAAAGTACTGACAGTGAGTTGTGGTTTACTTCTGGGGTCCTCTTCCAGTTGGATGTGAACCCAAAGGGGTGGGACCCAGGAAACCTTAGTAACTTTTCCTCAGGACTCAAGACACATTGCTTTATTGAAGACACACACACACAAAAATTATGGTTTTTTGAAATGACCTGATTCAAACTAAAGTAACAATAGAAACAAAAAAGAAGGATATTTTATTTATGTCTATTTTTAAATTGTTTTTTTTTTCTAGGAATAGAAGTTGTTGGTTTCAGTAGTAGCAGCTGATACCAGTGTACTGGAATAGAGACATATCAGACATGAAGGACAGTGTGTACAGTAAGGGGACCCAGGTTAATGCTAAAGGGACAGTTTGGATTTTTATAGTTTGGTTCTGTCAACTTTCTACTAAAGATATCCTTACCTGTAATAGATCAATGGTTTAATTGATGTGAATTTGCAGAAAAATCAACAAATCTTAAAGAAATACAATTTTTTTAAATGACCTATTCTCAAATAGTGGATGTAACATTGTTTTGTTAACAATAAGTGCATTTTCACATGACATTTTGATTTGTCACAGTTTTCTCAGATACAAAACACTTCTGTATAAATAAGTTGGAGTGTTAGGGTTAGTATGTATATAAAAAAGCATGAACAACTCCCATGATGCTGCACCAATGACAGCCTGACCAAAATAGATTTTGTTGAACTTTTGAGTAGACAGAAAAGTCATACCTGCCAACCTCACGCAATATCATTTTGTAAAGAGACACCAGAGGTGAACCTCCACGGCTCTGTAGAAAGACTTTTAAACTCTTAAAAATTACCCAGTGATAAAAATAAAATAAAAACATTGCATTTACATCAAAGTTAGATTATTTTCTAAAGACAAAACTGCTCAGAAATGGTTAGAATTATATTTTTCTATCAGAATTCATTCTGTTTTGCTGGGTGGAGAGATGGACTATCAGCTCTCAATGACACCGCCTTTGTAAGTCAGAGGGCCTCACATTTTACCAGTCTGAGGACTTCTGTCAAGATTACTCATGGAATCAAGAAATTACACGATATCTGGAGTTGGATTTTGTAATCAAGTCTTTGGAAAGTTCTGGCCCCTCTCAGATTTACCGGTAAGAGCCCAGCCCTGCATGGCTGAGGTAACAGTTTACTGTGAAACTGAAGCCGCTATCATCTGTGGTGAAGTTTGCTAGAGCAAGCATCACGTCTTCAGCCATTAAGTTTTACTTGTAGTTTTAAGGCAACAAGACTGCACAAAAAGCGTTTAAAGCTAAAAAAAGGCTTTCAGGTCTTCTACAATATACATCACTGAACAACTGAATGGAAAAGCTGTAACTTAAATTGCTGTATGTTTAGATCAGAGATGCTGTGGTCTGTTGGAAGTTTTCCTTATTTTAGAAGTTTTAAGTTTGAGGGCGATGTACATTTTGGTGTACAGCGCACTCATTTCTGGTCCTGACCCTCATTGCTGTCAAAACTGTGACTTGACTTAGTATGCACTACTCTTGTAACAAACATAACTTTAAATCACATTTTACATCAGGTAAGGAATTTATTAGTGATAACTTCACAGAACATAACTTAAAAGTCCAAAGTATCCATTTTTAAAGGTAGCCATGTTACTTTCTGTATAAATACAAATGGATCCAAATTGTTTTGTGTACTTAAAAATCATGCTAATGTTGATATGTAGCCATTTAGTTTCTTTCCGGCACAAACTGACATTTTCAGAAATGGCCTTTGTAATTTTGTGGAATGTTTTAACACAATTTGAATAAATAGCTTTAATAAACTAAACTTGTTGTTTAAATCATTTTCTATTAAAAAGAGTGCGAATCCTTCATTTGCATACAATCATTTTAATCAGACACCTTACCCACCATGTGTGCACACTCCCTAATAACTAAGTCTTTGAATGCAATATTAAAAGGGCAATCCAGTTATAGTGCTTTATGTCATCATTCTTTTACAAATATACAAAAAGTAAGAAAATATATAATTGTGCATTTAAATACAAAATACACTATAGCTGATATAAATGCAGTAGGAAAAGTGATGGTTTAAATAGGAAAACTGGGCAAACCTTCCACACTCGCAATTTGTTCTTCTTGCAGTGAAACGTGACATTTTCCGTTTGATCAGTCAATTTGTTCTTGCAGAGTATAAAAAAAAAACACCAAGTGTGTTTACAGGATCAGAAAACATTTTGATGTACAGTGCACTGCTTTCTGGTCCTGACAGATGCAGCCTGGTAGCAGCAAGACTACTCAATCCGTGTTTCTCTATATTAGACGCTCCTCTTTGGGTAACGGTAGAGGCAGGCTCGGCCTCTCAGGTACGGTGGCTCTTGATTGTTTCTTCTCCTCTGCACTGGGTCTGTACTTTCCCTCCATCCTCCTTTTCTTCCGTATGACGCACAGCAAGAGTATCAAGGACAAGGTGAGCAAGGAAAACAAACTGAAGACAGACACCAACATCGCAGGTGGGAACCACTCCTGCCTTGTGTAACACCTGGGAGGAGAAATCATATCAAGGTCAAACAGACATGCTGGCAAAACATAAGAGGACTTTCTAATTTAAAAACAGTGTTAAATTTCAGTTACTTGTAAGTTTTATGGTTAACAGCATTCTGAACAAAAAAGCCACAATCAACTTAGCATTTTTGAGTCCTTATAGGCTTTTAAGCTTTTGTTGCAATTACTTTCAATGTAGTAACACAAAATTAGTGGTAATCTAGGCATTTAAATTAATTGCACTTTCACTTTTTCCAGCTCTTTGGTACAGAAAGGTGAGTTATGTATATGTTTAGCTTTGATAAGCATTTCCCCATAATTTTCTCAGTCTTCAGAACAGAGGCATCATTATACACTTATTTCTCTTTTTAAAAGTGTTGCTGGTACTGCACTGGAACTCCTTGTAGCTGCAAAACTGCCTTACTCTTTATGGCATAAATTCAACAAGGAGATTGGAAACAATCCTGGAATTGGGTCCATATTGATAGAATACCATCACATAGTTGCTCCAGCTTGTCAGTTATAAGTCCATTATATGATTTTCTTATCTACATAACAAATAGACTCATTTGGATTGAGACCTTATTAGTGCACACAAAAAAATATTTTCAGATCCAAGAAACCTTTGCAAGACTATGGAGCTATGCGACATGGTGCATAGAGCTAGAAATTCACACAAAGGTAGACTGTGTTCATAAAGGGGAATAGGATGTAACATTATAACTATGCTTGGTTAGTATGAGGAAACTGAAGGTTGCCAAGGATATATACACCCTCACTTTAACACCCACATCCTAAATTGTTTATATGAGGCAAGATGGGGTCACACTTTTATGTTTTCAAGCACAATTTTGAGCCTACTTTCTGAATGTGTCGGCTAAAATAAAACCAGTCAGCTTTTCTTCCCCAATTTAATTTTAATTAATTCTAGCCTTAGTTTCCTGTTTTTAGCGGCTGGGTGGGGCACCCTGTGTGGTCTGAAACTGCAGCAGCCCATTTAATTTAATGTGTACTCTGTTGTATGTTCAGAGATGGCATTCCCCATTCCACTGCTTTAATTAGTGGTTAGTTGAACTGCTGTTACATTCCTACCATCTAAATCACTCTGAACAGTGATACAAGTTTCACCCATCGTTTCAAGAGATTCCTGAGGCCACTAGTGCAGCCAGTCAATTAGGAGGCCAGTCAATTACTTAACTTCCTAAATTATGTCTCTGCTATTGTGGATAAAAATATGAAGGTAAATGACTCAAAGATCAGTGCATACAAAACCAGCAAACAACTGATCCTGAGCTGAAGATCTATAGATAAGGATTTTCTTCCTCTCTACACTTTAGTTTACTAGTAAAAGAGCACACCTTAGAGATGAGAAATTGGAAAACACACTTGTTCTTACTTATTTATAATATTGGCTCTTGCTTGAAAAATACAACTGGCTTCCTTCACACAAAGCCCAATTATTTTCTGCAGCTATGCCTCCTCCCCCCGTCCGGCAGAGAGAAAAAAAAAAGAAAAGAAAAAGTGTAGCTTGTGATTTGTGCAAATAAAAAGAAAAATGCTTGCATTGATCACTAGCTCAATAGTTACATGTACTGTGGTTTTCTGCTAACAATGCCTTACATTTCTACTGAAAAGTAATAATAAAGATCAGAGTTGATGTGATACAGCCTTTGCTTATTGGAGCTGACAAAGCTTCATTTCACACAATTCTACCTTTATATTTTTTTTTAAATACATTAACAAAATAGGAAAAGGATTTTCTAAAAAAGGTCATAGATTTCCCAGCCCAGGATTAGATCATATTTAATAAAGAAAACGGGTCTAGCTTACCTTAGTGGGGAATTTATAGGATTTATAAGAACTGTGTTGCCTTCAGTTTTGCATCTGGACAAAAACAGCATCAGAGGATGACTTAAGAGCAGCGCACCTGAAGGGCAGAAAAATAAATAAGCTTAATTCAAAAAGTTTGTTGAAAGTAAAAAAAACAAAAAACAAAACAAAGAATAACCTTTGTTTACAAAAATGGCAAGAAACCCTTATAGCTTGTAGTTATGATTCTCAATTTATTATGCCCCCAAAAATAAATAAATGATAAAATCTATGTTTTTCCACAATCTTTTATGAATAAAACGTGCTATGACAGAAATCAATCTCATCTTGTGAAATTCGGCTCTACTTTCTATAACGAAAAAAAATGGTTAATTTGTTGATTTAAATTCTCATATCAAGTATTTTTTGTTGGATAGTATTTTTTCCTTAATACATAAAATCATTGTTTAAAAACTACGAATACCAAGAATATCGTTATTGAATAATCAAATTTATTTTTCAGCAAAATCTGTAAATCAGAACAATGCAAACAGTTTTTATAGTACACGAAACACAAAGAAAAAAGAACTGCATGTTTTTTCATTTTCCTTTCTTTAGCATGTCAAGTTGATTTAATATACTTGCATCTTAGGTTACACATATGGTGGATTACAGTACATTGACCCGAGAAAATATGGAATTATGATAATCTGGTATCCTCTTTTTTTTTTTTTACCCCACAAACCGCACGAAAAGCTGGTTTACTGAAAGAAGAAGGATGTCATTGTAAGAATACAGAGAGATTGAGCAATTATTGATTCATTTGTTTTATAAAAAGTATTTAATCAACCTGAGAGTTGACATTTTTGAGTAAACAGTTAAAAGAAATGGTAATATACAGTTTTAAAACTTTCTAAATCAAGTTAGCTGGATAAAATTCAAAAAGTAGAAATCATCACCCCTTAAGATGAAGTGAGAAGAAGAAAGATCTTAATCACCCAAATACTAAGTGATTTCATGTCAAGTTGTCATGACTCAGTCAAGACAAGAATCGTTGCAATTTGATTTATTGACATGAAGTCACAGTGCAACCTTCCAAAGAAGATACAGTGTGACAGGTGAGTTTTTTTCCCCCACATTTTTAATCAATGGTGAACAAAGGAAAAATATTTTCATTTTAAACAACTGATTAAAAAAAAAAAAAACACATTCACAAATCTACTGATAGTGTTTTGCATTATGATGCGTTTGTATAGGCCGCCCTTGCATTCTTCAGAGGAATGTTATTACAAAAACATCAGCAGTTTCAGACTCCAACACAAACAGTTGCAGTAAAAAAAAAAATCTGTCGTGTTTTTGACTTTCTCCACCTAAGTGAGAATTGACTGCGTTTCTCGGATGTATGGAAGGTAGATCGCTGATTCGGGTCAGGGGTGGGGGGGTGGGGTTGATTTGAGGATGCTAAAGAACCATTCCAGGTCATATTTCCCACTGGTATTGCTCTAAACTTTTTACATTTTTTTCTGTGATTGTAAATAAGGCCCAGAGTCAATTTCTTGTTACCATTTCCCCCCAAAAGTTCACTTCTACTACACATTTATAGTTTATCATAACTGCAACAATAATCAATTATAATAACTGCAAAGAGCAGCAACTGGTGGACTGTAAGACTTCTAATAACCAGGAGGGGCAGACTTACCATGCAGGCAAGGTAGGCAACCATCCTGGGGCCTAAAACCAACAAGAAGCCCCACCTGTGAGGCGCCTGCTGGTTGCCCATACCTATAACAACACTCTTACTGTTTTTATGTTTGAGATAAAATATTTATGATTTAGAATCAAAACAGTGATTCAAGAAAAAAAAAAACAAAACAAAACACCATCAACTCCTGTGCTCCATATTTCCATATCCAAGAATAAACCAATCCTTTCCACCACGGAAAGCATCCAGCGATACAGCGTGGAGAAGTGGGACAGGTCAGGAAAGAGAGAGATAAAGCAGGGCTATGAGAGCGGAGTTAAAAGTGAGGAATGGAGCAAAACAAACTGTATTTATATAATAACCTATCAATATTGCTAGCCCCAGATGAAAAAAAGACTTATATGTCTGTTTAAATAAAAATACATTCCATTAAATTTTAGATTTTTTTTTTTTTTTTTTTTTTTTTTTTTTTTTTAAAATCAAAAACTAATTGGAAGTTAAGTTTTACTGTATTTTACATAATCAATACCTGCTTCACCATAACCTAAGAATAAATGGGAAGAAAAACAAAACAGACCAAATCCAAACCAAGGATAGTGATTAAACCTTAATACTGACTCAGACCAGGAAGATTGTAAGTTACAGCTAATCATCTATTAACCCCGCATGACGTTAGGTGGAGGTTTGCATTATAAGGAACAGAGAGTAGGTTAACTTTACCTGAGCTGAAAGTAAACAGTAGAAATAATCTATGGAAGCTTCTAGCTGGATTTGCATCAAGGTATAAAAAATTTCTGTCCCTTATTTCAGTCAAAATCAAACCATTTACTCTTAATGTAGCTAAACCCAGTGAAGGTCCTTCAGATGATCATAAAACATAAATACTATTTTTGTATATAGTTCTTAATAACTAAAAATATTAATACTGATAAAAAACAAAAAGATGGAGGTTTAAGAAATGTCCAGGATGAGGCTCAGTTATGTTTAAATCTCAAAAGTACAGAAAAGTACAGAATGTAATTTATACACGCTGCAGACGTTTAGTGCAAACCAAGACTGTTCTCAGCAACAATAGAACATATCTATGAAGGCAAGTACATATTCACAAAATCAATGTTGATCAAATGTTTGGAAAATTTTCATCATGAATAAAGTAATCAATCAACTGTGTCGTTTGGAATCTTATCGATTCTCAGAAATTCAAGGTAATCAATTCTATGTCAGTTTCTGAGATTGTCTGAGTTTAACTTTTCTTCATTAGAATGAATTTCAGATAAAGGTTTTTCTAAATAACTCAGAAGCCAATAATCTTCACTGAAATGCTTTTTTCCCATCTTCTAAAAGAAAAAGAAAAAAAAGAAAATTTGTGTACAACGTTTTTGACTGAAAAATATATATATAAAATATAACATCCCATTACCATTTACTAAAGGCACCTGCCAAATTTTGTTCCTAAAATGCAGTTTTGGACACTTATTTTGAAATCTCTGTGATAATCCCCTAATAGGTATATCAAGTTCTGGTGATCTACATACACAATAAGCACTTTAATTACAAATATTCAACTTAAGGTGATGAATGGCTTTAGGACCTCACCCTTTCCCGATAAGGCTTTTTTATTAAGGCCAAAACGAAAACCAAATTCCTTGAAAGAAGCTGAAGGATATGGCACATCTCTACAGGGTACAGCAGGTGTGCAGGTAAGAATAAGTCAAAAACTCACCATCAATGTCGCGAGAAGCAAAAGACAGACGTCAATTTTCAATGGACATCAGTTTTTTAAGGATCACACGGGACAAAACAGTAATGTTAACTTTTCTCTAAAGATCCTCTTATAATTCACTGACCCTCCCGCAGCAGTTTTGTTACCCCAGGGGCTGACGCATGTCTCCGCTCACCGTGGGGAGAATGCCGCGGATCCTGCTCCACCTGTCTGACTGCCTGCTGGATTTCCTGCCCAGGTGAGCCCTGCTGATAACACGTGAAACCGATCACGGACACAGATACCAGTCAGTTTCTATCAGACACCAGGTTGATCAGATGTAGTTACCTGTAAGCTATAGTGAGAGTTTAGATGAGGCAGCAGCGGAGACACCGAGAAGGATCATAATCCATGGGCCGGGTGCGGACAGGTTAGGGACATGACAGAAGTTCCTTCTACTCCAGTTTCTCACCTGTCTGCCGGATGTAAATCAGTCCAGTCACGTGTCTCCTCTCATCCAATCATGATGAAATAACATTTTAACTTCTCCCCGCCTCTATTAAGGTGAAACCGTGTGTTGTCTTAATACAATATACAATAGCTATATATATTTGCAGCGTTTAATTGTGCTATGTAAGCTTTTGCATGCACTTAATTGGTGCAAAATTATGATAACCACTTCTATGCTTTATTAACGGACTTCAGCTCATCTGCATTGTTAAACCTTACATTGCTTCTTCTTGGCAATGTTCCTATAGCCTCTTGGTAAACTTTAAGCAAGATACATTTGTTGGCCCGTCAGCACAGTGATATTAAGGTCCTGCGCTGGTACTGTTGACACTGTGCAAGTGCTAAGTGGAAAATGAAATCAGCACTTACATAAAGCTTGTCAGCAAGGGAAGCATCTGGGAAATGAGATGTATTAAGTTTGGACCTGATGAAATATACAAAGGGAACTAACTGATTGGATTTGGATTCTGTTGGAGAATGTATTGCTATATGCACATGCCAAAGACTGAGTAAGTTAACTTCTTTTTTGAATAGATGGAATATATGATGGACTGATGCAGTCTTTTTAAGGTCTAACTGACCCCTGACATGTGTTGCTAATTTTCTGAGCCAATTCTTGAAGCTGATATTATGTTTTCTTCTAATAGTTTTGTTTTAGACAAATGTTTAATTTCAAAGATAAATCATAGATGTCAAAATTGAGAAATATATGGTTATGGTAGTATATTATACATTGTCTTTAATGGATGTATACTATAAATCCACTGAATTAAATAACAAACATAAAGGTCTTTAAATTATTCTGATCCATTGAAATCAACACACACACACACACACATATATATATATGAAGAATATTTAAGTCTCCAATTTGGCTGCTTTTTGTGGCTGAGCTTAATGATTAGAGGCAGGAGGCCTTGAGTTTAGAATGCCATGTTTGCCTGCTAGCATACCTTCCTCACTCTTCAAACAAACCCATTCAGACAACAGTAGTAAAGTGTTTTTTTACAAGAGTGCCTGGGGGAAAATCTTCAAATGCTGTGAAAAACATGTAGACCAAGAGCAAACAAAAAACTTCTCAGCAGAGAAAAAAATCAGAAACCATTGAAGGAGAGAAGAGCTCACGCTTCAACCACCAAATTAGTCTCATAGTTTCTTTGTTTCTTTCTTTATTTCATGCATGTATGATTGTCTGTTGTGGACTGGAAGGGAGAGTTTCTGAAGGTCTGGAGAACTTCACATTTTACAGTTTCCCACTGTTAACGCAACTTTTTTTTCAGTGGTGTTTCATTGGTATTCTTCTTAGCAAAACCAGCCTTTTGGCTGGGTGCGCTGAAGTAACAGAACTGAAGGTGTCAGGAATCTTTCCCATCAAAACGATATTATTTTGACAATCTCTAGTACTTTGTCAGAATGTTCTTCCATGGCATGTCTAGTTAACTATCTGTTGATGTCATTTTTACACGCCCAAAACCATAGTGGTTAAAGTAAATGTTAAATATAATCCTCGATAAACATTCATCCAGTGACTGGATTGAAATGGCACAGCACAGAACAAATAATTTAAATTACAAAAACATTTATATCCTACCTGTTTAGTATGTAAATTTAGCACTCACTGATGTAATATAACTTCTTATGAGGATGTCCTACCTTTTAATAAATAAAGTCTGTATGAAAATGCACTAAAAATCTTCATTGGAACATGGTACTTAACAAAGATAAAATAATTCAGTTAAATAAAGCAAAAGAAAAATATTCACGAATTTACTACATGCAAAGTAGGACTGATGTCAGCCAGTAATACTTTGTATATTTTGTCACAAGATTCAACGGGCCAAAACCATGCAAATTAATAACTGGTGCCAAAGTGGTGACAAAAACATTGTGATTGTTCCCTCTTTTTGAGTATACAAAAACAATGAACCTCTGAGAAAGATCAATAGCAAATCTGTGCCAAAAGGTTCATATTATCAACTTTATTTTATTAATGTTTTCATTAATCTTTTTATCTATTTGGATGATGGGCAACAATGAGACTTCTCTTTTTATTTATTTTTTTATAAAAATGAAAAAACTTAAAAATGAAACATTAATGAACCCATGTCTGCCTGATGTAATCTTCGGACTGCTATGAATAAAGATGATGTTTCTCACGCTTGGGATTTCCTCTCATGGTTCACCTCTGATCCCTGGTGGCAACTCATGTTAAAAATATGTGCACCTTTTATCATTGGCTTAATTTTTTTTGTACCTGTCTACTATCGGTGTTCTGCCTTGTGTTAGGTCCATGATCTCGAAAGCCATGTCACAAACTATGATACAAGTTAAATTAGAATTATTCACTCTAGAATAAACTGAAAATGTCCCTTTTGGACAACAGGGCCCTGCAAATTATAAATATGCCATGTCTTCTCATTATGATGTTGAAGCTGTGTGAAAGTTTGTATTCATGATTTAGTTATTGAAAATGTTGCCAGACAAGTAATAACTTGACCTTGATTAAAGGTCCACTTTCACTTTTCCCTTTACCATGGGTAAGGGCGGGAGTTTGGTCTGCATTGCCAGCATTTAGTCAGACTTGTTTCCAGTGCATGTTGGACTCCGACAGACCTGCCCTCTGTCACTGGTCCTGTTCATAACATTTACAGTATGGACAAGATTTCTAGACACAACCAAAGGCCGGAGATGGTCTGGTCTGGGGACCAGTGGATCTTGTCCCTACTTTTTACGGATAATGTGGTTATGCTGGCTCCTCCTGCCAAGACCTGGGCTGGTTCTCAGCTTAGTATGAAGTGGCCAGAATCAACTCCTCCAAGTCCAAGGCCATGGCTCTCGACTGGAAAAAGGTGGCTTTCAAGTGGGAAAGGGTCCTGTTGTCCAAGAGGAACAATTGCATTCTGAATTGGTTTGAAAATATTCCAATTACTCTAAATTAGCGAAAAGCTAAATTGAACATATTCCAAATTCAAGATAAACTTTGGTTATCAAACATAAAATCCATGCTAAACTCTTATATCATTTCATTGTTTATGGTTTTCAACCATATTTTTCTTCTTCTTTGTACATAGTAGCTTAGTTTTAGTTTAGTTTCACTAGTTTGTAGTCAAGAGTATTAAACTGAAATATGTTTGACTTGGAGCTGAATGATTTTGCCTAATAAACTATATTTTGAACAGAAGTTGTGGTGAATTTATTCTGTGTATGTGCAGAATTAACTGTTTGACCATGATTTGAGCTCAATTCACACTTTTAGTCATTGTTCTAACACTCAGCCAGTAGGACTTGTGTGCTAAACAATATATGACTGTCAGAGTAATATTTGAGTAAATAACATATTTACCACCCCTACCGGGATGGATAATAAATACATTAAAACTCCCAAAATTATAATAGCGTCCCCTGGGGTGGGCGGGAAGTGATCATAATAAACTTTTTTTTTTTCTTGGTTTTCTCTCAAGTAATTAGATTACTAGAATCTTTCTCAAAACTCTCAGGTTACTCTATAAACTGATCCAAATCTATAATACTACCAATTAATTGCTCTCTACAGAATCCCTCAGGTATACAATTGCAATCA
>JAUZNJ010003916.1:0-18536 GCA_034780135.1 Jordanella pulchra | reverse complement strand
ATAGATAGATAGATAGATAGATAGATAGATAGATAGATAGATAGATAGATAGATAGATAGATAGATAGATAGATTGCGTATCTGCAATGTAATTGTGTGAGGAAATAAAAAGTCTACATTTTTATAGTACTTTGTATACTGTATATTTCACTGTATCTGTTCTTTATTTAACCCAGAAACGAAAAGAATAAGCAAAAAATAAAAACAATAATAATTGTTCAGCTTAAACTTAATAGGTTCGGTTTCTGTGAGAATTTTTTTTCTTAAAGACTGATCAAGCAATTTTTTAACAGGTGAAATATCTTTAGCTACATATAAAGGCATCACAATACCCTGTATTTGAGGATTTTTTATCAATACCAAATATTTCCACAGGTGTAAAAATGTTACACAATATACACATTTTAAAAAGTAAATAGAGTTTCTTCATTTGTTTAATATTAAGTTAACAGAAGTCTTTCCCTGATTCCATTAATTAACATAATAAAAATGTGAACTCTTATCACATATCTTAGACTGAAAGATTCTAATTTTATCAATAACAGTGAGTTATTTTTATCCACACAGAGTTCAAGTCCAAGTAAAGTGTGAAATATTCCACTGTTTGCTAAATTTTCAGGGGTCCTTTGCAGGTATATTTATTTACCATCTTCCCAGACCCATATTTCCACCCTCATATTGGTTGTGTTTATGTGTAAACTTCAGTGAAAGACAGTGGGTTCATCCTAGGGTCTCTGTTTTGTCATTAGGTGATGAATCTCATTCAGGCTTCTTCTACTCCTGTCATCCTTAACAATTCTTCATCTATCCATGTGAGGTGGGTGAAGATTCAGGAATGATCTGAAAAAAAAGAGAGCACACTTTTTTAGATTGGGTAATAAGAAAATAAGCACACTACATAGTGAAATACACATAACATAAAAAACATTTTAAAAAAAACAAAACTGTTAAATTAAGAATGAGACTCACGTTTTTAAAAATAAAAACTTTTTGAATTTCATGGTTGCTTCAAATCAACCCATGAATGTTAAGATCACTAATACAAAATAGTAAATAACTTCAGCTGTTTTTATAACCTTCAATTACCTACGCACTTATCCTGCCTTGGCTAGAAAGTCTTGTATGAATCTTTTTTTAAACACATACATTTAAGAGTGGGAAGGATAAGTAACAGAGTCTTGCAAAATGTATTTATTTACTTTAGTATTTTATTCTCAGATTGTTGCTGTAAATTTAAGTTTATTAAAGATCCTCAATTAGCACTTAATATTCCCTAGATTCTTTTGCAATTTACTTATATGGGCAGCTTTAACAAACTAAAATGTATGTTTATTTAAAATAAGTCACTTGGTCCTTAAGTAAAGGTTTTTAAAATGAAGACTCATGTGGGGTTTCATGTTTTTCTTCTACATCTTTTCTCCTGTAAGTTTTACAAGACCAAACCATGCAGCCATGCCTTTTGTCAGAGCTTAAAGATGATGAGATGAATAACCAACTACGTGTTGCCAGTCAACCGTGACCCAGCTCTTGTTAGACAGGTTGATTCTGCAAACATGTCATCACATTGCACCATCTTGTCGATACGATCTCAGAATAATTTTTTTTCCCCTGAGAACTCAATATGACCTATAGAACTGCCAAGTAAAATAAAAAAAAGACTGCTACAGGAATGTTTTTAACAAATGTCAATTAAGTTCAGAGTTCAAATGAGTATCAGACTCCTCCTTTACAGTTTATAGATACATTATTACAATTATGGATCTTTTCTTGTTCTTTTACATACCAACTGCTTTAAAACAGTAAAAGTTAAGTTATTTAAAACCTATAACAGGGCTGTCTTTAACATAAAATGAATGAATGAATGAATGAATTCAGTCAAACTAGTAAAAAAAGAAGAAAAACACAAATTCAACTGACTACTTATGCCTAAGAAAAATATGAAGAAGTGAAACGTGTTTACTCATACCCCTTCACTTTCCTAAAGTCCACAGCAGCAGCAATATTTCCCTTTTCTATTAAACCTACTGAACCATACTGCTGGAAAAGTGAAGAGATAAATTTGTTTATCTACATAGAAACTTATACACATTCACATATGCCTATACACATCTTTCACATGAACACAACACAACACTGAAAACCCATTTTTACATTTATCTCTTGTTCAGCTGAAAAAAAAGAACTGATGTCCTTCCTCTATCAATTTGTATTAAAGGAAAAAAAGACATGTTTAAACTATTAGAAGGAGCACATCAAACTTGTCTTCCTGGACTTGCTTCCACTTGTCTGTAATCCATTAAACAACAGAGAAAATATAAATTGAATGAGCTGAGAAAGATGAATCATCTGAAGACAAGAAGACAGTGACAGATCCATTTTTAGCTTTTACCGAAACGTTTCTTTTTTTTCCTCCAGAATGCTAATAACGTCCCGCTTGGTTTGGTTAAACAGTCGCTTAGGAGTCGGTATCAGTTTCAGGGGGTTCCCTCTTTGCAGACAGTATCACTAACACACCATCACTCTAACAACAAGTATTCACACCCAGTGGTTTCTTGTAGATTTGTTTTTTTGTTTTTATTTTTACATTTGTGATATTAAGACCACAAACATGTAATTTTTGTTGGCATTTATGTACCTGCCCAACACAAAGAATGGACATGTTTAATGGAAAATTATTCATATCTACGTTTAAAAATGTAAAACGTGTGTATTATTTATCATTATTATTTACAGCATTTCTACTCTAATATCCATAAATGAAATCCATTGATTTAACAGGTTACCTTATATGTAATGAGTGTCCACCTGAGTGTTGCTCAGTATAAATGCAATTGTTCTCTAAAGGCCCTAGGTAGGTTTGTTAGAAAAAAGGAGAGAAAAAACTGGATAAAGAGCAAGAAACGCAACAAAAAGGTCAGCTAGAAAGATTAACATAAACTTAAAATAGGGTTAGGTTATAAAACCGAAGGCTTAGAGCATATCGCAAAATAACTTTTTAAACCATAATCTGAAAGAGAAAACGGTATGCCACAAAAAAAGAGAAATATTGAAATATTGACGAGTTTCTGAAAGATTATGGTCTTTACAGAAAGAGGAAGAAAGACAGTGGTCAAAAAATGACTTAAAAAATTCAAGGTGGATCTGTTGAGGAAGGAGCTTTGTTGAGATGATGTCAAAATTGAACTTTCTGGTGTAAATAAAACATACATACATTGAAATTCCATGAGGAAACTTTAGTATGGAGGACAAGGTTAGTGTCAACATTGCTGTTGGAGTTAATTGGAAGCTAACAAATGATCAATCCTTAAAAAAGCTGGCTTAAATGCTTAAAACTAAGGCAGGTTTGTCCTTCTAGCTGGAAGATTACACTAACATACAATGGAAGTGGAATAATTTTGGTAAAAGAATATTATCTGTTTATCTGGTCTATTTAAAGTCCATGTGAAAATATGTGGAAAAATTGACAGCTTATGTTCACAGATGTTCTCCATTCAATCTGCGGAGTTCATGATATTTTAAAAAGAGATTTGGGTCAAAATTAAGTCAATAGATTAAATATATTTTTATATGTGCAAAGGGAGTCTCAATGGGTTTAATTGAAGTGTTAAGCATTCTTGCCAGATTGTGTTTAAAAACGGGTAGCCAATTCTTCTTCCTTATAATTACCAACTACTCTGCACTTGAGGTCCTCCCTGCAAAAAAACAAAACAAAAAGAAAAAACAATAGGTAAGAGTATTAGTTTTGTGGCTGAAACCTGAAAAAATTTAATTGAGTTCAGTTGGCATAAATATTTTAAGCTTTAAAGTACCTTAGTTGGAGTTATTTTACTTAAACAGTGACTACATTTGTGACCAAGATCATGATCATTTTTTATTTCTGTTTTTATTGTTACCTGGTGAATTGGAGATGCAACTGTCTGTATATAAATCCTGATAAGATAACAACTAATAAACATAATGCTCAATTGTGAAAAAGGTAAAGTAAAATGATGCATAAACAAATGATAAAACACATCAACACGCTACTACTGTATATAATATAACTGTCAAATTAAAATGATCATTGTAGTACAAGTGTCTCAACATTTTATACCAAATTATTACTTGGTTATAATATTTAATTATGTTACAATGTTTCAAACACAGCTTAAATTGTCACTGTAGCATTATATCACAACTCTGCAACTCTTTTCAAGTAGACTTAATATAAAATTCAGCAAATGTTAAAAGACACTTAATGATACATTATATATCAATCAAGTCAAAAAAACTACCCTAAAAGTTGATTAAAAAATGTTTTTATTCGGTGTGTTGTTATGTCATTTATGTTTATAGAAACCGTTGTTTGGATCCTCCATGCCTCACATTTAGCATTGATCTTAAATAGTTGTATTTAAATGGGTCATGTAATTGTCAGCGGGTCCTCCATTCTCTGGAACCTCATGGGTTATTTATTTAATTTGTTGAAAGACTTTAAAACTACTTTCTGTCTCCTGACATAAGCCAGATCCAAAGCCCTTGGAAATTCTTGCCTTGATTTTGAAACACACTTGAGACTCCACTTCTGAAGCTGGGAAAGTGTTACTTTCCTTTTAATTCATGTTTTTCTTTTTTTAATTCTCCTGTAGGACTAAACATCTTATTTTAGCACTGACACACATCTCTCTAGTGACATTTTGAAGGTGCAACATATGGATTCCACTAAAGTTTCTCCTCTGAGATAAATACACCACAACAGGTTTTGATTTATCATCACATGTTACCTGCATTTGAGGCTTCACAAAGATAACCAAAACATTGGGATGATAACAACTAACCTCAAAGACAATATCAAACAGCAACAAATATTTAATGCATCACCTTGAAGAGATTGTTAAAAGTGCAAGAAGTTAATTATTTGATAGTGTTTGAATGGGGCTGACAGATGTTGCAGAATTCAAGCCAAATGCTCCCAAACTGCCTTACTGTCTCCTTGACTTCTCAAAACACTCCCCTTTGTGTAGGAAACTCATTGAGACGTCAGGCCAAACCCATGATTAGTTGTAATATGGATGCAAACAACATAATATAGTTACATCACTGCTGACATTGAGTAAGCTGGCTTCTTTATATTCCAGTTTTATTTTTTCAAAGCTGTAGCTTCACCACACACACCATCATTGTCACAGAAAACACAGCTTGTTATCTTACTTGTTATTGTTACCACTAGACTTCTAGACAGCCTATTCAAAGTTCTCCTATATTTGAGAACAAAAGGAATTTAATGTTGAAGAAATTAACAAAATAGAATAAAAACAAAAGATCTTGTAAGCAAAACAACTGGTTCATACCCACTGTTAGCATTTGACAGCTTACAGGTACTATTTTAGGGCTACTCTGGACATGGATCTTTGTAACTGTGCTCCGGCAGTGCAAGTGGTGCTCGCCAAACAGAGAAAGCAGCAAGGTAGTTTAAAAGCACTTTTTTGTATAAAGAATTTGCATGGTTGAATGTAAACAGAGAAACTAATAATTGTAGAATAACTGACAGCAATAAATGTTCATGTGAGGCCAAACCATCTGGTAAATCATTTAAATTTTCATGAATATATAAACTTTTTGTATTTTATATATATATATATTTATTATATATACATATCTTTCTTTTTAAATAAATATATGAACTAAGGTTCGGGAGCAAGGCCACACCCAAAAACCCTAACCCATACTCATTCAATTTCCCAAGTAACCTATTCATACTCTCCTCTGCCATTCTTCTGTCTGTTATGTTTTGTCAACCCCACCCTCCCTTACCCTCTACCCTTTTTTACTCATCCCTCCTTATTCTAGTGCCTCTGTCCCTTTTCATCCCATCATCTTTATTCCCATTTCCTTCTATCCATCTCATAACTCTGTTTTACTCTTTCTTGTCATTGTTCCATCTGGGGATAAATGGAACCAGTTTTCCCAAAGATTATAAGCCCACGCTGAGGCTTCTTTTCCCAAGCCCTCCAATGTTTTTCCCATAGATGTCTAAGCTAAACACATTCATCCCTTCACCCCTTTGTCGCCTTCTTACAGTAGATCTTTTGCTCGTATTTTTGGCGGTGTGCTCTTTGATAGTAAATATATTTATTTAACTGAGAAGATCCTAGGTAGAAATGTTCATTAAAGGATGTTTTTTATTGCTGATGCTTGTTTGATGTGCTTGTATGTTTAATACCTATTCCAAACCACAACTCTCTTTGTGAGAAAAACAGATCCCCTTGCTAAGTAATAAACATCCGGGATTAAAAAGATAAACAACTTGACCCAAAAATAACACAATCAAATTAATCTTGAAGGTCATGGCCACAATTTTTTAATCAAAAATATATTACTTTTCAAGGATAATACATCCACAAAACATCAAAGTACAGAACAAAAGTCTTAATTTTACAAAAATAATGCATGTAAGTGTTTTTATAAATTTATGTACATTGTTTACGGTGTAGACTCTACACCAGGGTGCTCAAGTCTAGTCCTCAAGAGCTACCATCCAGTGACTTTTAGTCACATCTCTTCTCTAACACACCTGAATCTAAAGGCTCTGTCCCCTCATTTAGTTTAGCAATGGTAACAAACCACTTATTTGATTCAGGTGTGTTAAAAATGGGGTGCATCAAAAAGTTGCAGGATAGTAGCTCTTGAGGACTGGACTTGAGCACCCCTGCTCTACGGGAAGACACTGGCATGGTAACTTGGCTCAGAAGTCACGTGAAGGTTACAGCTTTCCCTCTGGACAACTAAGTCAAATGTTTACTAATGCGTAGGTAGACCTGGCAACGGCTGGCAAAAATCACAGTTAAAGATTTGAATTAAAACAAGAGGGCAAAAGTGAACCACCTACTGGTCTGGGGGAGTTAAACTCTTTGCTATCTCCTTTTCAAAACTTTATCTAAGCTCAAAAATGCAAACTATAGGTTTTATCCCTCACCATTTCTCATAATAGAAAATATTTGTTCTCTTAAATTATTTCAGTTCTCACTTTTTGTTTGGATAGGGTGTTGAAAATCCCTAAATTATATAATGTCCCAACATGCCACCCCACTCTCACAAAAAAAAAAACAAATACAAAAACAAGAGTTGCTTAGAAAATAGAAAAACATCACTCCCACCAGGAATCATCTCTTTGTCTGTTTGATAATGATCAGTTTCACAGAATAGATCCTACAGATTTTCCGAGTTCAATAGTAAAATTCTGCAATAGTTAATAAGGTATTTCAACCTAAAACAAATATTTCTACCACAGTGATCTGTCACAGAAATAAGTAGTAAATAATTGTCAATTCTTGAAAATCTGTGTACAACTGACACAATAGAAGATGCCTTTCTCAACTTCAAAAGCATAAATTTACACAGCGCTCCCTTTGACATATTGTGGACTATGAATGCATGACTAATGAAACAGAAATTGACAGAATCTATACACATATGCATTTTGGTACCGTCTCAATATTATGATTCCAAAGAGAGGGTGTGCAGTTCTATAGGCAGCACATTCATTCAGGAAGCAGCATGTTAGAGAAAATGGGGGAGCGAAGGGGCTTTTTCTTGGCCAGCAAGTCCAGGCTTGGTTGCAGGGCCCGTCTGTCCCTACTTAGTGCAAACATGTCAGACATTTCAGCGCCAGGATGACAGAGCAAAGTTCACTCATTCCTTTGCTAAAAGTTTAAGTGTCTGCATTATATTCTCTAAGACTGATTTTTGCATGATGACAGTAAATGTGTGTTTTTATCCTTTTTTAAATAAAAAAATGAAAAAAATCTCATTTATTTTAATACTGAAATTTAGCTAATGTATGATTGATTCAGATTTAATGGCCAGTCTATTAATGGCCAAACCAGTTTATTTCTTAAATATGCACCCAACGCTACAACGGCTCAATAAAGTGTGTGAGAGAGAGAGATGCCCACCTGATCAATCTACACCTGTGGTAGGGGATGAACAAGTCTTCATTATATGGACGCTGGACCGTAATTTCACTGCTTTCAACAGATCACCAACATCACAAATGACCACAAGCAGGAATTCAGGTGTATTTCAGGAAATTGGCTCAGCTGTTTTTTAAGAAAAGTAAAAACTGTGGGTCTTGCTGGAATATAAGCTACACAGAACACCCAAAACAAACCCACTACCCAGCCCAACTGGCATCCACACCAGGGTAGAAATAAGGGAATGTATTTATGGGCTTCTGGCTCCAGTATGGTAAGGTCAATGTGCTGATATCATTCAAGAAAAGATTCCTGAACTTCTGTATATTCATTTGAAAAAGGGGCTACATTATACAACTTTTTTTTCCCAATGCAACAACTATAAACATAGACTCTTTTGTTAAGAAAGAAAATCATCCCCAGGATCCTTTGCTATCTGATAGACATAAAAACCCAGATTTTGTTTTCACAGTTCTGTGCGCATTCCGTCTTTGGGATTTCTTTTTTCGAAGAACAAGATTATGCTGGTAACACTGACTGATATCTAGCTTTGCATTTGAAAGAAGACACACGGTTTTCATAAGCTCATTAATCTTAAAAGGGCCAACTGTCAGAAGACATACAGCACCCCTATCCCTGACATAGAAAAGGCCTATCCAAGGCCGTGAATTCTGGTTTGGGGGAAAACAATATCAAACTGCACCTAACAAAAGGCCTTGAATGTCCTCTTGCACAATTTTCCTTCCTGGATTTGACATACTTAAGTTATGAAGGACAGAATCCTGCAACAACATTTTTCAATAATACAGAACGCACAACTGGATTTTTGAAAAACAAGTCAGTTAAGGAAAGACAACACTCTGATATTATCAAAGATGCCTGAGGGAGAATAAATACCTTTTATAGTAAACAAGTATTAAGTAAAACATTGTTCCAAAGTTAAAAGTCCTGAGTTAATTATGAGGGTTGAGGAATAATGAGCTGCAAATGCAGTGTTTTATCAGTTTCCACATGTGACCCACTGTTTTTAGCTTCTCGGGCTGACTTCCAAGTACAGCAGCAATGAATCAGCATTGAGTCTGAAGTGCTCCAAAAGTAATTAAGGGTCCTCCTTTTAATTGACAACAGATTCATACAAGCCATGCCTGGGTTCTAAACAAAAACCATAGGGGTATACAGAGACAACAGAGCTCAGAAAACCACTTTGAGGACATGATTAGCTGGGAGGGTTAAAAACGTACAAGGAAACATGAAGAAAAACTATATATATATATATAATATTTTGCTATTGTATTTTTTGGTTTTTATGGTTTTGTATGATTCATAGATGTTTTCTACGTGTGTTTATAGAAGAAATTATTCTAGTATTGCAACTAGTAAAAAATTACTTTGGTCATGATATAAGACAGAAAGTCCGACTTGGACAGAATTTATAAATATAAGTAAACTTAAAACTCAAGCTGTTACTCTGATAATGTGTTTAAACCGATTAAAATTTTTATTTTGTATGTTAAGGGAAAAAGTTCTTACATTTAAAAATAGTTGAACCCTACACTGTCGGGGGCACCCTTTGCTGGTAGTTTTTATTATTTTATATTTGTAAAATCACTTTAATTCATGATTTTCAACTATCCATAGCCTTTGTGTATGCTATAGTATCTCAATTGCTTTTAGTCACAGATTTTAATCAATTAAAAATTGTTTTTTTTTTGTTTTTTGCTGTCCTTTCGATAATTGTTCTCTTGCTTAATCAGAGCTACAAAATAATGTCTTGTACTTCTAATTCAAGATCTACCACTTGAGAGAAGATTTCTGTCTTTCATCAATATTTTTCTTTTCATCATCCTTTGCATCATTTTAATTAATTTCAGGCCTGATTTAATCTGTTGTGTATATTGCAAAAAGTGTTGTCACAATATTTTCCTAAAATTCTTGTGTAAAAAAAGAAAGATAACTGTTTTTTTCTTAGCAATTCCCCCAAAAGAAAAAAAAAGTCATCAACTGCAGGTTTTATCAAGGGGCAGCAATTATTATCCCACATAATGGTAGCTCTCCAGTGGTAGCTCTTTGAGCTTCAGGTGAGCTAACCCAGTGGACCTAACAATTTCTCGTACTTAATGAAACTTTGAAGACTTTAAATTTTGATGCATTGGCTGCTCTCTATAGCACATCTTTAATCTCTCCCAAGAGGAAATCTTGCATTGCACCTTTGCTAAACACCAATTGACCCTGAGTTCTAAATGACTAGACGTTGGTACTGTAGTGCTGAGATCCAATCGCATGAAGACCTTTGAGAGACTAGTACCATGGCAAAAACCAACTGCAGCTGAAATATAAGCCTCTGATCTGTGTGGAAGATGCCATAATTTACCTCAGGTACTGATTCGACCTCACCTGGAGAGGCAAGGGATCCCTGTGACAGTCCTTTCTTTGACCTTCTCAGGGCCTTCAATGCTATGCAACACTTCCTACACAGAGAGAAATCTGCTGGACATGTAACCGACACCAGGTGCTACTCTCTGGAACACAGACTATGTCACAAATAAACCACAGTCTATTAAGGTGGGCAGCTGAGTATTTCACTTTATAATCAGTAATACCAGAGCACCTATTCCTCTTCACTCTCTGCAACTCAGCCTCACTTCCTGTCACCTTAAGACTTTTTCTGATGATTCCTCTATCACTGAGTGTATTAATGAGGCTAATGAGGACAAGTAAAGAAGAATGACTGAAGACTGGGGTGGTGTAGCTGTAATTATCTTACTCAACATAGGTAAGAACAAAGAGCGTGAGATGGACTTTCAGAAAAAAGGAAGACATTCAAATCCTGTTTGCATTTAGGTTAACTTTGAGAGGGTCGAGAGCTAGGAAAGCCATATCAACAAGAAGTTAAAATGGTCACAAAATACTGATGGCAACAGAGAGAAAGTAAGAAGCTTTTCTTTCTGAGAAGGTCGAGATCTTTCAGTTTTTGGAAAAAAACAGTTGTAGTGTTGTTCAACCAGTCTGTGCTCTTTTTGGCAGTGGTGTGCTGTGGCAGTGGGATCTAGACTTGTGAGGCTAAAAAACTTGTGGGGAAAGGTATTAATGTGATGGCTCGACAACAGTTTACATGGTCAAATACCAAGTGGTATCCTGATTAACCTCTAGCAAACTTTTTTAAAGTTATTTTAAAGTTATGTCATTTACCCCAAAATTTTGACCATTGTCATCACTTGAGTTGTTAGAACTCTGTACACTCGTCACTGTATATTATACTAACATTAGACCAACAGATAGAAAGAAATAAAGGGTTCCTTAGTTTCTGTCAGTGAGGGAATTCAGGTGTACAAGAAGCAAAATGACAGACACATGAAAACATGCAGATTCATACAAAGGTTAAAAAACAAAAATAACACAAAAAGAAGATTAAGAGACTGCACAGTGATGGCAAATTTACAGTATAGGAAAACACTTCAAATTTATGAAAAACAGAATCCTCAGATTCAAAGAAATGGCACAGAATAATATAATTTCAAAAAGCAGAAAGATGTCTATGTACATCCACCCTAAAAACACAACATCCATTTTACAACAAATGGAAAAACTGTAAAAGAAAAAAAGACACATGCATATAACAAATGTGTAGATAGGCTATGATTTTCTTTAGTTACATAAAACTAAAGTGAAGTAATTTTTTGGGACCAAAGGAGGATCGAAAGTTTAGCTGCAATAGCTGGGAATCACTGATCAAGCCTAAAATCTGTTTGCAGAGATGGACTCTCACCTGAACAGAACATTTATATGCGCATGTACAATTACTAAATCAGCCCTTCTACCTACTAATGCTCCACCAGGATGTTGAAAAATCACTGCAATGGTGTCTTTTAGGTTTCTCTATAAAAGTCAATCAAACAGCTGCAACTGCTCTAGGTAGATAGTACCCCATTCTCACTACACTTTGTAGAGCACATCGCCGTGGTTCTTATGGTCTTTTACTGGTTCCTAGCATTTACAATACTTACTTTAGTTTTAAAAACGACTAAATAGCCAAGAACCAAAATACATTGCAGACTTCTTGTTGCATAAACCTTCCTTCTGGTTCATTTCTACACTGTAATCTGAAAATTAAAACAAAACACGAAGAAGCAACATTCAGTTTTTATGATTCACTGTTCTGGAACAATCTTTCAAAAATAGCAAAAAAAAACCCAAGTTTTTTAGATTTAGATTAGGTTTTAGATTTGATTTAGATTTTTTTAGAGTTGCTTTTTTTGAACTGTTCCTTTACTTTGCAAATTTACTGGTTTGATTGTTAATTTATTAATAACTGTAAGCAGATGTTATAGTTAATATATTTTTTTCTTTAATCAAGGAAAAACAATCAAGTAAATGTTGGTCATATGATTGTAGCTAACAATTTGCTCAATTACCAGGTGTAATTAATATGCTTACCTTTTTGTGGCTGGATGTTTTGAACCAGCTGTTAAAATCCAAGTTGTCCTCACCATCAGTAAATGTCAATAACTTGGTTTATAATTAAGCATAGGTATTAATCATTAACCACAAGTAACATTTTTGTCTCTGCCTATTCAATTTGTTGACTTAAAGGAAATTGATGTTGGAGGCAGTCGCTCACTCCAAAAAAATAACCACAGACATCCACAAAAGGGGTGCTTTTATTACACCTAATAATTCCTATCGCAGTATTATTGTGTTTGATAAACTATACAACATTAGAAGCTGCTGGAATAACACAGAATACATAACAGAATGAGTAAACATAAAGGGTTCAAAGTCCTTGAGATAGAGTATTTGATAATCTTCAGATCATTCGCTCAGCTGTTATGATGCACTGAGGGGATGGCCATCAGATTGGCAAAATAGATGATCTCTAGGAAACAGATATGTAACAATAGTCTTTGGTAACATTCAAATCACTTAAGTTTCACTTATCCACTAATGAGCAATTGCCAATAAGCACAATTCATTTGATGTGACAGCACTGAAATATTTATGAAAACAAGTTGTAGTGTGGGGACACCATGCCTCTGTTGTCCAGGCAACTGATAGTTTAGCGGCTAACACAGCTATTCCACAGCTAACCGAAAGGCCACAAATACTCTACTGAAAGTCAGGCTTATTGTTGGACATTAGCAACTAGATTAGGATAGCAACCACTGGCCAGGAACCACACAATGTTGGACTGCACCAAAACCTGGTCATAAAAGAAATTATTTTGGGTCATAAAACCAAAGATGACCGATCAACAGATGCATTGAAGTGGCAGTGTGTATAAATTAAAAACTAAAGACTGAAAGTGACTCGCGGGGAAAAGAAAGAAGCGGATATTGAATGGAGAAAGAATATGAGAGAAGGACACCCATATACACAGCTTTATGAAAACATTTGAATGTTTGTCATACTGTAGACCTCAGAAAGAGGTTAACAAATCATCATCTAACAATTAATTCCTTTTGCCATGGCAAGCTACCCCTTTTTTTTAGTAATAGCAAGATTCTTAACTTGTTGCTGTGCCATAGGGTGGTGGACTCTCGTCCGAGTACATTATGAGCAGTGGTATTGGCAGTGGCTTCACTACAGCAGGTCTGGATCCTGTGTCTGCCTCAGTCACTCAAAAAACTCATAGTCAGTCCAATTCAGCACAGGTGATATTGTAGAATCTTAAACAGCTTTGTTTCACTTAAGGAGCTGGTACTTGAATGTCTTCATGATGTACTCAGCTCAGTGGGGGAGTGTTCCTCCAGCTCACAGGAGACATGTTACAGTAGCTTGGCGGCTTCGTGTGATAAGAACCGGCTCAACGGCACAGGAGACAGGTAAAAACTCAGCAGTTCATGGGTCAAGACCGCTTACAGTGCACAAGACACACCACCTCTCCTTGCATCAGACCGAGGTCCAGTGGAAGAGGAAGAAAAAGGGGGAGGATATCAGGGGTACAGGCTACATACACAGCCAGGCTACACAAAACACAGCCTTAATCTAATACCTTCCAGTGAAATTGTAATTTCATCACTGTCTTTGACTGCTCTATTTAAACTATTAATTGAACCATTATTAAGTTATCTTTGACTAAGTGAAGAGATAAAAATACTAGATACGCTCATCAGGAAGGA
Source organism: Jordanella pulchra (assembly GCA_034780135.1). NCBI lineage: Eukaryota > Metazoa > Chordata > Actinopteri > Cyprinodontiformes > Cyprinodontidae > Jordanella > Jordanella pulchra. The sequence continues at coordinate 4,468 of JAUZNJ010003916.1, read as the reverse complement.
AAGATGTGTTCTAGGAAGCCCAGTCAGCTCAGTGCTTAAGCAACTCAGTCAAAGATAAGCTTCTTCTCCAAAATTAGCAACAAAGAACTTGGCTTATGCCAGAAAATGGTCAAAACAGCCTATAAATAGAGCCCCTGAAAGATCCCAGTCTCCTTGGCATTTGGATTCTGCTTTGCTTCTTTATGTAAAGAACACAACAGTTATGTCTCCAAACAATTTTACTCTTCAGATAAACATTGTTCCTGTGTCCTTGCTTTTCTTCCTACATCACTGAGGTGTTCAGCTGGCACCAGTTCACAAAGTCCTATGTCAACTGTCTGTACTAGTATGTCCTCCACATATGGCAGAGTCATCCGCCAATTTTTCTGGTGGCCTGGGGAATTCAAGGACAAGTATGCAGTGTGGAGACTGAATAGGAACAGTGCAAATACAGTTCCCTGCAGGACACCTGTACTGCAGACAGGACTGTCAGATATAAAGTTCTGTGTCCTCACACACTGTAGGTGGCCAGCGAGGCAGTCCAAAATGTGCTGGAACAGATGATATTCCACCTGACTGACACAGCTTATCCCTCAGAATCACGTAAAAGTAATACAAAAAAATCCTCCTTGTGCTTCAAGGCTTCTCCAGTTAAGTCAGAACTCAGTTCAAAGGGTAGATGTAGTTTTTGATACAGTCTTTGTACTCCCCATGATGATCAATGAACTCTTCCAACACAGTGGAGCTAAAACAGTCCTTTAGACTTTTTTTTATTACACGTGTTACATGGGAGATCTGTCTCCCATATAGAATGGGAGGCAGGTCTTTTAGTTATCAGACTCCTCTCCTGTGGAACCAACTGTCAGTTTTGGTCCCTGAGGCAGACGCCCTATCTACTTTTAAGGCAATGCTTCAAACTTTCCTTTTCGTTAAAGCTTATAGTTATAGGGACTCAGGTTATCCCGAGCTATCTCTGTAGTTATGCTGCTGTAGGCTTAGACTTCTGGAGGACATAGGGACCACTTTTCATCATTCTATCTGCTTCATACTATCTCTATTCTTTGATTCATATTTGTTAGTTCAACCTCCAACTGTTTTTTCTCTCTCTGTTTTTTTCTCATCATAGTAGCTTCATCTGGTCTTTTCCTGTTTGCTGTGGCTCCATCCTGGAGAAAAATGTCAACTGGACTGCTGACATTAACACCTTTGTTTATAGTTATTGGAGCCTGGCCTGTTTTTCAGTGTAGTTCTGTTTCTCTTACTGTGACTAACTAGATGTGCTCTCTTTCATCCTCTGACATGAGAGCTGGCTTGGAGCTCGTCTGCCTGGCTGTGTCTTTCTTGGACGGGGCCGCCATATGGCCGCTCACACTGAGCCTGGTTCTACTGGAGGTTTTTTCTTCCTGTTAAAAGAGAGTTTTTCACTCTCCACTGCTGCTACATGCAGTGTGTGGGGTTACTATTGAATCAATGAGTCAATGCCATCAGCTAGTTTTCTTAGAAAACTTTTAACTAATCTACGTCATTTTATTGAATTATCTTTGAAAAGTGCCTTGAGATGACACGTGTTGTGAATTGGGGCTATATAAATAAACTGAATTGAATTTAAATTATTAATCAAAGCTTATAAATAACTCATACATCAAACTTTATAGGATGTCTTTTTTATTAAATCAATTCTTTTTAAGTGTTCATTTTTTTGTTATACACAAATACACATAATGTGTTTTTCTTAAGTTTGTATCTTAGGACCAATTTGACATGCTGTAATTCAGGCCATGGCACTATTGTAAATGTGATTTAAATTCTAATGGATCTTTCCTGCTTTAATGAATGACTAAATACTCTTCAGGATCAGGCTCAATAAATGTTTCTCTCCTATTCCTTAAAAATAGTGCTTTTAAGCAATACCTTTCAGTTAATTAGGGTTCTGTTTCCTCTGTAACTGACAAACCAACTGTGAAAACGATTTTCCTACATCTGGTATAAAGCAGTTACCCTATCCAGTTTAGGAACTTTCTATACTTATGCTGGTGTTTGTTGAGCAAATTAAATTTTTTTGAGTTCATGTGGGCATTTAAAGTAAATATGCTCTATAATTTTCCCAAAACATCTACTAATTGAAGAAACTGTTATAATTTATTTAGCAAAGTGGGCCAGATAATTAGTAGATATTTGGTTCAAGTAGAAAAGTAGAAAATTTTGAACAACCGCGAGTCAGAAATTTGTTCAACACGATCCTTTTTCTGAAATCTGCTTAAAAAATGAATAAAGTTTTAACCAGTGATAAGCACAACGGTATATTACAGTGTCTTCAGAATTTCTTAATCCATGCTAATCTTTCTTCAAATTAATTAAAACCACTACAGGTTCACATCGATCTATAACAAACACACCTGAATGATAAGGGTACATCATAACAGCTTCAGTCATGTGCACACAAACAGGTTTTATGAAAACAAAGGATCTATTACAACCATGGTAGTGTAAAAAGCATCTCTATTGGGTGCAGCATAATCATCATTATCAGGCGCATTCGCTGAGTTCTTTTAATGTCATCTGCTTCTCCTACATATTTCTTTTAACATAGACATAACACATTATTTAAATAGCAGGTAAAGGTTATTGATCAACCATCATAAAACCAGGATTAAGGGTCAACTTTAAAGTGATCAGATTTCTGGGATTATTCAGATTGAATTATCAGCTCCAAGGAAAAAAACAAAAATAGTTCAATAATATCAAGATGTAATGAACAAACAGGAACATTTACAGTTTCATTTATTTTTACATATTTACACTTGCTATTGGCAGCACTTTGTAAGAGTTGAAAAATAAATAAAAGTAAGTAACTAAGCTAAACTTTACTTTAAAGATGAAAATCACAAAGTGCTTCAAAAAACAAAATATATATAATAAATAAATTATAAAACATATAGTAGTAGTAATAAAGTACCAAAATTGCAATCTCTGACCATCTCCTTCCCGTCTTTCTTTCAAAACTCTTCTGCTTTTTCCACCTCTTCTATCGGTATTCCTATTTTTTTTATCTATTCTGTCATGCTTCCACTATTCTAAAACAGAAATACAAATGAATACCTTTATTTTCAATCACCCTGTAATGATTATTCCCTCTCTCTCTTTCAATCATATTGTTGTTCTGTTTCTCAATAAAAGCTTGCTTTATGTTGCATTTCTCATTCTCATTAGTAAAACAAAACAGATCACAGTGCTATTTATTTTACCTGTCCACAGTTAATGTTGATTACATTAGTAATGTTTCCTAGATTGAACCAAATCTTTATCACTGAAGAATAAGCCCATTCCAAACATAGTTAATCATTTTACACATGCCCTAATATCAAAGGATGTTCCCATTGATGGCTTGCCCTCTGTTCTTTTCTATGTTGCTGTTGTAAAGGCATCCTGATGGGCTTTTCTTCTACTCTCTCTGCAGCCTTACCAGCAGCTGCCCTAAATAGCTATTGTTATGACCAACATGCTCACTCACACTCTTTACATGGTTGCAGTTACCATAATAACACTCCACAAGTAACATTTTTTTCTAAATTATCGGACGGTATCATCAGTTACAAATCCCAAGGAAAGCTCTTACGGGGGACAAGTTGTTCAAAATGCAGTTGGGACTGTAGACTGGCTACATTAGTCAACTGCTGTCATATTTGAACTTAGCATTATTGTTATTTCTAAACTACTTAAAGTGTAAAATATTAGCTAAATAGTCATACATCTTTTAAATTCTTCTAAAGAGGGGTTATATATACTCTTTTCCCGACAACCACAAGGAAAATCTGCCATTTATAAACAATGACTGTCTTGTCGCTTGCCATTTTGAGTTAAGCATCTCTGCGTAGCTAAGTGAAGTCATAAAATGTTATTCAAATAAAAAGGTTTTGGAATTTACTCTTAAATGTTGTATGAAAACCTTCCCCTAGCAATTAGAATGGGCTTTTCACTTAAAACACCTGGTTCTTTATAGAGGTAAAGTGACTAACCTTTACCTCTATAACTCCAAACAATTTTGGTTTAATTTTAGCTAATTCTAAAGTTAAACCAGGTTTAACTTTAGCATTAGCATCCGGACTAAATTATTTAAATCAGTTAATTAAATTCAAATTCAAAAATACTTTATTTTTTCCCAAAGGGAAATTAAAATTATTACAGCGTAATACAAATATGAATTCCTGTTCGGACAAAAGAAATGTATTGTTTATTAGGTATTTAAGATTACGTGACTCTTAGTTAGTTGATATATTCATTCATAGTGCATCACATGTAGACAAACTCCCAACAATCTCTCTTGGAAGTTAAGAAAACTTTCTGGATATAGATTACTTTGCTGACTGAAAAAGCTTTGAAATGGATTCATCAACACGAATTGTGTCAAAAATGATGGATGGATGGATGGATGGATGGATGGATGGATGGATGGATGGATGGATGGATCGATGGATGGATGGATGGATGG
>JAUZNJ010003905.1:0-18536 GCA_034780135.1 Jordanella pulchra | reverse complement strand
AACTTATTGGAAACTCAAGACAGCCATGACATTATGTTTTTACAAGTGTATGTAAACTTTTGACCACAACTGTATGTGTCAGCCTTGGGCTGGGTGTGTTTGGAGACTCTCACACTGGCATACTCTCACACTCCTGCTGAAGAAGTCTTTTAACCCTTATATACATAGGCACACTCATGCGTATACACCACATGCATTTCGATTCATATGGCGTCAAGATTCTGCCAAAAGAACACACACACAACAAATACTCCTATAAGCAGCTTTACCTCATACAGACGCTTATGAACTACTCCTAACTTGCATATTTAACATGTTATATGCACAAGTAGGGTATCTCGGGGCTCCAATATATCACACACACACACACACATGCTTGGGGCTTGATTTCGCACAGCCTCCCTCCTTGAATTTGTACCTAGTTCTGTTCCCTCTCATCAACTTGTGTCACTTTGACGCATTACCCACCTGGGAAAGCAAGCTGCCTGTAATTGGATACTTTTTAGGAAATCCCGCATCTTGATTTGTGACATGTTGCCTAGGAAACCAGTATAACCTGTCTTCCATTTTCCAACGTTTGATCTACCAGAAACTATAGAGCTATTTGACCAGAACCTTTTTTGTAGGTGGTCTTTAATCCCTTTTAACGGACACCCTACAGCCAGTCAGAATCCAGTATTTTAAGGATAACTTTGCTTATCCACTCCCAACTCTGGAAGACAAGTGGTTAGCCTGAAGTTACTTTGCTAGTTGGAACAAGACTATAGTCTCAAAAGACAAGATTGTTGAGTAGCAAATTACAGACATGTAACTTTTTCTGGTGGGTAACGAGTTCAAATTGACAAAGGTTGACTTGAGCACACACTAAGAGAGAATCTATAGTTGTACAAAAAGCCAACCACAAGCACAGAGAAGGAGGATGCGCTCAAAGGTGTGATATATTTGGGGCCTCATAGTATTAAATCTGCACTAATAGAACATTTAAATGTGCATGAAGAGTAGTTTATATGTGCATGTTTTTAATAAAACACAGTCATACTCAATACAAAGCTGCAACTATAACCGTATATAGCTCTCCCTCTTTTGTTGTGGATGGTGTGTTATAGTTTTCTTTCCTCTTGTTTCTTGCAGGTGTGGAAGACTTCTAGGAATTATTCTCTATTTCTGTTGGGGGTTTTCTCCTTTCTTTTCTCTCTCTTTTTCTCATCTCTCTCTCTCTCTCTCTCTGTGTCTATGTCCTTCTCTCTTCCCTTAAGTACTATTTCTCACTACCTTTCTCACCTCCCTTTCCATCTACATGTTGATTACATATGTTTCTCCCCAAAGCCAATTCTCATAAAATTTCATACATAATTACCAAGTATAACCTTATGGTAAACAGCCATGATAGTCCACTTATGAAAACAAATCTGCTGGGCTATTATCCAGCATTGGAACATTTCAATTCTCATTGCTATGTTGGCAAACAGGACTGTTAAAAGTAAAAAACATTAGTAAACATCATATAAATCAATAAACTCAGCAGAGAGTTGAAGTTAGGAAGAAGTTTACAGAAAGGTGAGGCTGTAAAAATTTAAGTGAAGCTTTAAACTATTCATAGAGAATTGTGTTACCCTGTATGGACTTTGTTTTGGACAATAACACTGAGCTACATTGACACCTATAGTTGTATGTAAAGAAGTTGTATGAAAAGGTAAAGAAAGCTATAAACTATTAGGTCAGGACTGTATTATGAGTCATTCAACTTAACCTGTAGTTTAATTGTTTTTGTTACCTTCAGGCTCTCCATACAGAGATGAAATCACCCTGGGGATCTTGCAGCTGCAGGAGAGCAACAGGCTGGAGATTCTAAAGAGACGCTGGTGGGAGGGAGGACAGTGTCCTAAAGAGGAGGATCACCGAGCTAAAGGTTGGACCAGCAGAGCACTGCCTTTACATTAAACATCCAATTCTGGTATTATTAGATAAATGCAATAAATTCCCCCATGGTTACCATATATTATTTTGTTATCTGTCTTATGTACACCTTCATTGTGATTAAGGGGTTAGTTTATTTGACATGCACTAAGTCTCTAAATTCTCAAAGAAATCATTTGAAAGTATGCTGTTTTAAAACATTTAAAATGCCACTTATACCTTTCAAAAATTACACTGATCATCAAATTCCCTGCTTAATTTGCCTTCTTTTTACTGGTTGATTAAATCCCCTGCAGTCTACTTCAGCAGCGTTCTTTTTTTGTTTTATGGAAGCTGTCATTGCTTGACAAATCAATGGATTAGTCTTTTAAGCACAATATGGAATCAGCCAGGCAACCTGAATTAAAGTGCAGTCCCAAACACAAGTAAAGCAGACACATCGCTGTGACAGATGGTGCAGTCGTTAAAAAAGTGAAACAGTTTGTGTTTTAAGTGATCCGAATGTATCCTGGTTACAAGGAAAGCAACACTTTGCAGGAAGATGGATACCACCAGATGTTCTAGAGAGAAATGTAGCTGTGTATTTATGTAAAGGTTTTCTGTGGGAACTCTTGACTTTTAGAAGATAGTCTCTGAGATGTTTCATGCAAGTAAATGCATCGAAAACAAACAGAGCAAAGGTGAGGAGTGGCAAAAAACGACATTAATTGTAATCTCCGCTCTTATTTTAACACTCCTTAGACACGTACATTTGTTATGTCCAAATTATACATTTCCAATTTATTTATGAACACGGTATGTTTGCCTGTGTGTACCATTTTTCACCTAAGCATATTCCTCATTAGTGTAAAACACTCCTTGGGAATAAAGCTTTTTGTGGTGCTGGTTCTGATTAATATCAAGGCTTGAGATCAAGTGTTTGTCGTGGGTTCTTGCTGATGAAAGGGAAACCATATTCGTTCTAATTTGGAACAGTGAGATCATCCTGAGAGAAAAGTCCTGACATCATTCTTCAGAATTTGTATGTAAGAGAAACTGTGCGGAACTACACAAAAAAGTTTGGCTCTCTAACACTTTCTATTTCTATAAGTTATCTGAAAACCCTTTTTTGCCATCGCTGGATGGTCAGTCATAGGGAATTAGTGCCCCCTGTGGGATGGTCAGGGTATAAAAGAATGTGTGGAAAAATAGAACAAACCATGGTAAAGAGAACTTGGGCAACAATGCAGCATATTAAATGCTGGGTTTATTTAATAAGTCTAGACATCATTTTAAAATCATAACTTCAAATCTTCCTTCTCACAGTCCCGGACTAAGAGGAAACATTAGAAAACATGATTTGTAATGTCTATATTTGTTGAAACATGAAAAAGAACATGTTCAGTACTTTCTTGAAATCAGGAGCACCCCAGGTTGCTAGAGGCTTGGAAAACTCAACACATAAATTCGAATATCCTCATAAATGTAACTATAAAAATAATTTTATTTCGCAATCTAATCACTGTTAGAAAATCTGTGCTGAACTATTTATAAAATAATCCCCAATGGCTCAGTCATTTTACATTAGATCAACATTATTTGTTCCCCATGTAGAAAAAAAGAGACCTAATTAGAAAGGAAAAGAATTGCCTTGCACATAATCTACTTTAAAATAATTGCTAGTGTTGTCAAAATTTGTTACACAAATGGATTTTCTAAAATCAAATAGGTTCCAATACAGTCTTTTCATCTTCTTAGTAAATGAATTCTCTCAAATAAAGTTTTTTTTCCTGTATTTGATTTTGCTACTGAAAGAAAGGGTTTATATTAAGTATTTGTAAGATCTTTTTCCAGGGGTGATAAAAGGTAAGAGGAAGCTGTATGTTAATGTCAAGTTGACAATATGACTTTGTCCCTATTTCTAATTAACTGTATTTAATTGTTCATTTTGTTTGTGGGCTGTTTTTCTTCCTGAAATAAGTATAACTAAGAAAAAATAACAAACCAAAAATATACAGCCTGCTATTTTATTAATTTACTTCTTGCTTGTTGTTTGGCATTTATCGATTGTGAAGACTGAAATTTTTCCCTTGTATCTCAATAAACTTCTCTCACATCTCTCTAAGGCAAGACAACATGGTTTATCTTCATTGACTTCTCCCTTGTGATCAAGGCTTCAGCAGGCAATCTTAATGGAATCATGAGTGCATGAGCTCTGCATCGATCCTTAGCTCGCTGTCATCTGTTTGTGTAGCTTTTTTATTTCCAGAACAGAAAACAATGTCACTTTGATAATAATCCAAGTATGTGTTTTTAATTATAGTATGCATGTTTTGTTTTAAAGGCAGCATTATTTCTCACTTAACCAGTAAGATGACTCTCACATTATTTCCTAAAGGGAAGCTACTATTGCATTTATCTGTTAATGTAAGACTGATGTCACTGTGTTTAAAGGACATTGGGTTACTTGCACTAGTTAAAATCCACTATTGACTTTTCATGTAAAGTGTGACAAAATTAAGCAAATAAGGTTTCATGGAGACTGATCAGGTGTTGCTTTGTTGATTATACAGTGAGCAGAATGTGTGAGGCTCTCTCAATCTGTGCTCACAAAGAGTGAAAACTACTTTCAGGTAAACAAGAAAAAGAACACCTTTTTTCCGACATTCTGTGGTGAGTCTCAATGAGTGGCTCAAGGATGTGAACTTGGGCAAATAGTTGAACACATTTGCAAGAAGTGGTATTTTTGGGTGTCGTTCTTTTCTTTTTGTTCTCTGTATTTGTGGTTTTGAAGTCAAGCTAAACAATTTTTAGTAAAACAGGACCACCAGTCGGTATTATTATACCTGGCAATTTGATGACTCTTGGTAGCAGTTGGATTCTGATAGTAGCTCAGAGAAGAGATTTGCGATGTCACTTCTTGACCCATTTTGGATGCCACTGCATGTCTTTGAAAAAGCTTTTAAGTTCTGTCACACAGTCATTCATACAGGTTGAGAGGTAGTGATTCCACCAAAAACCTGCCGTAGACTAAGTGGTGGCTTTCAAGGACAGAACTCATACATCCCTCTAGTCAAATGGAGCAAAGAAATTGCTGCTTTAAGATCCATAAAAACCTAAAAAGCCTGTCAATTAGTGAGCATGTAAAACACAGTGTAGGACTTCACTGTCTTAATAGTTATTCTGGGGTGGGAGTAGTAGTGTTGTTAAAGTCAACATAAAGGATTATCGGGTTTACTCAAAATATAAGGAGTAGCACCATATCAATTAGTTTTAGGTAGCATGTGTTGGTCTGTGATGCTGTCAGGTATAAGATGCCTCAGTAAACGCTACTGGCAGGATACTGCCATATTAATTGCTTTAGCCCTGGGGGGTGCAAACTGCAGCCCTCAGATCATTTCTGGCCATCTGAATGACTTTGTTTGGTATCTGATGGTGGTTAAAGATTGACACACCAGAACAGGTGGCTAATGTAGATGGGGAATCCAGTACATATGAATATATATATATATATATATATATATATTATTAGCTAAGGAAAAGTAGTTTTTGCTGTATGACCATCATAAGGTGGGAAGGGGTAAGCATTCTGCAAAGAGGTTACATGTTAGGATGCATGTTTTGCTGCAAGAGGGACTGACGCATTGTAAAAAAATGATCACATTTTGAGAAAAGGTTTTATGGAAATACTGAACCACCATTTTAAGACATTAGCTGAGCTAGGAAACAACTAGGTCGTTCAAGCTGACATGACCATAGTTATGATGTCATATTAAAGTTTTGTCTGATTTAAGGGAAAAAATGGTTGTTAATGTGTTTTGAAATATGAGGTTTGTGCTGTATGTATAATTAATGTTGAAATAAAAAGGATGTGAAAAGATAACATGGAAATCTTACCAGTAACTCAACCCAGTAATAGAGAGAATAAAAGTCTGAATCTGAATCTTTAAAAATGAGCACAGGGGAAAAAATGGACAAAAGAAATAAATGGAAAAGTACCACAATACTATTTTCTGACAGTACTAACCAGGCTTAAAAAAGACTGCTTCCAGCAAAAAAAGGAGCAGTACAATCCTTTCTCTCTGTAAAGGGATTAAAGACACCAAACTTGAATCACTGAGGAGAAAGCAAAGAAAAAAAGGAACATAAAGCAGCCTTCATTCTGTAAAATCCCCATTGGCAGCTTTTCTCCTGAGTTTTCAGTTCACTTTCTGACATGAACTACAATCAGAAACAGGACCTCACAGCATTAAAAGAATGTCCCGATCAAATGTAAAGACACATCCCAGAAGACTTCCAAGAATGAGCAACAATTTTTGAAACTTCTTATTCATGAGGACATTAACCACAATCAGCAGGGATTTTAAATTAATCCTTTGAAAGATATTTAAAACAAAACAAAAAGAGTCCAACATAAGTCCTAGGCCTTTCAAAAACATGCTTTTTTAGGGTTTTTTGGCAATTTAGAGTTGAATTTTGGGTATCCTTCAGACTATTTTTTTGCCTTCTAACTGTAGTGTGCTTTAGGTTAAGGTATTGTGCTCATGGCCTGACATTATCTTTAGTTTTTTTAATAAAGAGTGAAATAATGATTTCAATTTTGGCAGGACATTTGGGTCCTAAGGCAGCTGCATAGCTGTTCCAGACCATCACACTACTGTGTTCTTCTTCATTAGAGATTAATTTACCAAATTTAAAACAGTTATCTCAAATCTCTTATAGATTAATCAAATATGCAGACTTTAGCTAAAACAAATGAGGCCTGAGTTGTTTTTGTTTTTTTGTTGATAATGGCACTAACCTTGTTTGCTTGGGTCCCCAAACCCTAAAAAATGCTTGTAAAAGTCAGGCAATAATTATATGTAGGCGTGGTAATTGAAATTAAACGGAGTGATATTTTTTTATAGTCGGCAAGTATGGATTGGAAAGCTTTTTTCCTTGAGTAAATCAAATTAAATCATCATTTTAGAAAGTTTTTTTGCATTCATTGGAGTTATCCTCGGAGATTTTCAAAAAGTCTGATCTGAAATATGTATTTGTGACAAGAAGAGTAAGGTGTCATATTTAAAGTTACAATTAATAAATGCCTCTGGAGTTCGGCCCTTCCTATGAAGAAAAATGTCTTTTGTCAGGGGGAATGAGAAGAAATTTTAAGCCCAGAAGATAAACCTTTTTTATTTCTTGTTTAATGTTAGACAATTTAACATTTGCATTAATCAAATCAAATCAACGTTTTCAAAAACATAGTAAGCACAAAATAAAAGTTTAGGTATTTATGATCTGTGCTGGAACCCAGACCTCATTACAACAGCAAATATTTAACCAACAACTAGCAAGGCAATACTAAGAAACAGCTGGGAAGACTGTACAGTTCAGAGACTGCAAAAGAAAAAACTAGAATACAAGTCACCTTAACCCTAGTCAAGCCAATGGTACAAATTAAACTCACAGGAGATGGTATAGTCAAAAATACCAAAACACTCAGCAAAGAAGCAAGCTGCTCAAAAGACACAGCTACAGTCTTCAACGGTTACTTTTCTTTCCTCTGGGGCTGGTTGAGCCATTAGCTGATTATCTAAATCACATCTTGCAGGAGCCTATAAACAGGAAGTGCCAATGAAGAGGAGTGCTCCATCTGATCCTACAGTGGAGCCAACAGGCAGGAAGCTGTAATTGCACCATTAGAAAAGCAAACAGGACAACATCAGTGAATATGGAGAAACTAAAAAGCTTCTTGGTCTTTGTCTGTCTGTAAATGGATGAAAAAATTTAGATGCATCTTGTAAGTTTCTTAAAAATAAGTTAAAAGTTGGTGCTATCAACTTCAATGCATATATGGTGCTGATCTTTTGATTCTTGATTTATAACTACAACCTCTAAAAAGAGTTTCCAGCACATTGCTTTCTATGATTAGGAACTCTGCTTGGCTAACAGTTGATAAAATGAATATTAAAATAAATAATGAAAAAAAGTAATTACATTTTTTTTAAATGAACAAAAAAGGATGTGAGCCAGAGAATAAATCTCAATTTAAAAGTCAAAGGAAATTTGAGGTCTGTACCAGCCAATAAAAACCTGATCAACAAATTCAATATTCTTTAATTATTTGTTACAACAATGTTGATTATCACAACTGAGAATCCTTTTGTAATTGTGTTTCTTCCAGGGCTCGGCATGGAGAATATTGGTGGGATCTTTGTAGTCTTGATTTGTGGCCTCATTGTAGCTGTGTTTGTGGCCATAATGGAGTTTGTTTGGTCAACCCGCCGCACAGCTGAGACAGGCGAGGTAAAACTACTTCCTCATCTTCCTCTTTCATTGTCCTTCTACTACCCAATTCCTGAACATTAAGCACTGCTTTTGTCCCAACAGCTGCATACACGCCTAATGAATGGAAAGAAAAACCATCTATACATTTGTGAAGTTTTTCATATAGCTCACTTATAATAAAATGGTTATAAAGGAATCAAATCAGTCGAAGTCTCTTTTTTTTGTTTACTTTTTCAATTTAAGTTTGCACATTGTGAGAAATGTGTAGGGATGAATTTAATTTTTATACTCAACTAATCTACAACAAACATAGCAAGAAGGCTAAAACCCTGAGTTCTTCTAAAAGCTTGAATCTCATTTATTTAGAGATGACTTTGACTGCTCTATTAGAACTGTAAATGAAAGCATCAATAATTTCCACCTGCCTAGTTTTCTTTCCCATCCTTCATAATGTCACTGTTATGTACTTTGATTTATTTTTTCTTCTCTGCCTTTTTCTTTTTATCATTTAAAGCATTTTGAATTGTCTCAAAACTGAAATGTGCTGTACAAACGGCCTTGCCCTGCCTTGCCTGTGTCGGACAAACGGGGACATTTATTTAAATGAGAAAAAGAAATCATGTGTCCAGCTTTAGAAATGAACAGAAACTTCGAGGCTGTTAAACAGTAGACATGGAGCAAAGCTGGGAAGCGCTGATAAACTTTTGTTCACTTACACTTAAAAGAAGGTGCATAAAAATGTACATCTTAATTATGAGTCAGGCCACATTATACAGTCTTTTGCAAAAACAACCTAACACAAAATGGTGGTGGTTGTTTACTAACACACACAAAGCTACACAGATGCCAAACTACCTCCAGCCAACATTTTCCTGCAGTCACAAACTACTTCTAAGAAAATATGCTATAACCACCTACACACTCAAACACACATGGGTAAAAAAGATAAAATATTCACTATTGTACCAAAGAAGACAGAGGTAAAGAAAAAAACAGTTCCAGATAAAGAATAACCAGGAAATGAGGATGTCCAAATCAGAAGCTTTTACCTCCAACATTGATTTAAGTCAATTCAGAGCACTGGTGACAATAAAGTAGAAAAGGCAGTCAAGTAGGTATGTTACTTAAATGACTGCATACAGGGCAAAATTAATGGAATCAAACCATATCATTAATCAATATTTGAACATGATTTTTACATCATTATAATGTGTACTAACAGAATATCCCCCAGCTGATATTATTATCTCAGTCTTTCTGAATTTCTAAATTATTTTAACCTCCAGATTAGAGCTTCTCTTGTTCTTTCAATTAAGGTAGTAGTCATTTTATGAATGTCATCTTGTGAACGAAGCCATTTACTCAGTTCATTTCAGTTTATTTATATAGACTAAATAATCACACATATGATCTGAAGGCACTTTACAAAGACAGAAAAATTGTTTCTCCATCTGTGGAAACCCAGTTTATTGCATCAAGTTACTGACTTTGCAGGGTTCACGCCTCCTGGATGAGTATGTCTCAACAGTAGACAGTCACTTGCATTGTCTTTGTGGACTGTATCACTCAAACTGAGCATACATGAAGCAACAGCAGTAGAGATAAAAACTGCTTTTTAACAGAAAAACCTCTAGCAGAACGAGGCTCAGTGTGAGCCGCGTTCTACCGAGGCCGCCTGGGGGTTTAGAGACAGAGGCGGACGCTCCAAAACAACATAGAAGAACTGATCAAATAATTCCTTTTGTTAGAAAAGATCATGTTGGGCGTGCAGGTGGAGCAGGGGTTAGCGCGCACGACCCATGTACGGAGGCCTTAGTCCTCGATGCAGGCGACCCAGGTTCGAATCCGGCTTGTGGTCCTTTCCCGCATGTCTCTCCCCCTCTCTCATACCCCCTTTCCTGTCAGCCTACTGTCTGAAAAACAAGCCACTAGTACCATAAAAAGCTCAAAAAAAAGAAAAAAGAAAAGAAAAGATCATGTTAAACTATCTCAATAAGTGACTCTGTCTAGGGAAGAAAATTTAAAGCAGATCAGCTCTGAGGCAGTTTTAATGTCAAAAGCACACGCAGTTGGTCACAATAAACGCTGAGCATGTATGTCTAGGAGAGAAACAAGACTAAGCACTAAAAAACAGGCCCAAATCTATAATCACAGGTGTTAAAGCGATTTTGAGCTATGAGGTGTTAGAAATTCGATTAATACACAGAAATTGATAGAGAAATTATTATATGAATATATTTTTAAAATATTCCCCAGTTAGAAAAAGGTATTAATTTTGTTATGTTACATGGGCCACGTTGTTGTTATGTTGACTTACTTACCCAGAAATGTTTTTTCTGAATTTTACCCAGTAGTGTTTCATAATAAGTTATCATGTTTAAAAATCTATAATATTATAAGATCATAAGCTTTTCATTTGTCTTTGAAGATGATGTATGCCAATATTTTTACATGTAGTCTTCAATTAACTCACATCTTGCTCCTGCCAATGTCTTTGGTTGGACCACTTAGCTAACCTGATCAGCTAACAATAGAATGCTATCTCTTTAGTTTAATATGACTTGTTAATAACTGGGTTACCAAGTTTCTGTGGCGTTTTAGTTAATCAATAAGGAGGTAAAAACATACAGAAAAAGATAGACTTCTTAACAAAAAAAAGTTTATATTTATTCTTCAAATACTTTAAAAGGATTCATGTTTCGGCTGATCTCTGTCCACCTCTCCGAGAAAGTTTTACTGAGAAAGACATGGCACAGATCAAATAACACAAATACAGCACTAACTTTGGTTTTACTTTCACTATCAAGATCTTTTTTAGTTGCAAAAACATTGATTTTACAGATTAGTTCAACCAGCAAAATTATGTTTACAGAACACTACATTTTTGGAAGCTGTTACCTTGAAACTAAGCAGTTTCAAGGTTTTAATGATTTGCCATACAGACCAAGATGGGATGATTTGCTGGTGTTATGACAACATTTTAAGGAGCTCAGCAACAGAAGGTGCTGGAAGCTGGGCTACTCCAGGGACTGTTCCTTCTTTTATTTAGAAGAGCTTTGATTAGGAGCCCAAGTGAAAACTTGGAATTAGATCAGCACATTTTTGGCTCACTATTAGTGAACTCAAGCAGCCAAGAAACTGTTTAGAGTTATAGATGATCAAGATTTAAAAAAAATGATCCTTAAAAAACTGTTAACTAAAAATTAATTTGTAAAAGGAAAAACATAAAAAAATGAAATTGTGACAAAGTCATCCATCTTCTCACATTCATGTTCTCTTCAGTTGTTTGCGCTCTGTATGCACACTTTATTGTTTTGACTTCTATTCTCTTTTATTCATCTGTTATCAATTCAAATCTATGGTTTGGATGTTTTTAGTGGGGAGACTTGCACCCACACAGAGCTATGACCGGATAGCCTTGGTTTTATGAGGATTCAGAGAAAGCTTATACACACAGAAAATGATTATAAAAATGTGTCAATAACTCATGCTAGCCTTTTCTCTTTAAGACTTGAATACACATTGTTTAAGTTCAGACCATACTTTTTGAGTATAGATACTGAATACTAATAGGAATACATGCCTTCTCTTACACAAAAGTATATGTTTATACCAAAATATTTCTGAGAGCTAAGATTACAATTTTGTTCTTAAAAATACACTTTAAGAGTTACGTACCTGTCCTTTTACACCATCTTTATTTAATCTTTTTTGTCTCTCAGGTCTCTGTTTGTCAGGAGATGTTGACAGAGTTTCGAAATGCTGTTTCTTGTAAGAAAAGTTCCCGGGCTCGTCGGCGACGCCCTCTCAGCAGTGCTGGGGGCGGAGTTCTGCGCCATCCTTCCCGGCTAGCTCTAGCGGGACCTAGACCAATTCGGCTAGTAAGGGAGATGCGTCTCAGTAATGGAAAACTCTACAGTGGTGCTGGCTCACTGACAGTAGGCATGTCTGGACTGGGGGGAGGTATGGCATCAGGACCTGATTTGGGCCCAGGACCACAGAGGCTCTTGGATGATCCAGGAGCCAACTCTGCCACCAGTACACCTCCTCCACCACCTTCCATGTCATCTTTTGAGGCTCCGCCCGCCCCACCTCGCAGCTTCCTCCAGAGCTGCAGCCACGTCCGCATCTGCCAGGAGTGCCGACGGATCCAAAGCTTACGACCAACTACACTCACACCTCCCCCACCTCCTCCACCCTCTTCATCCTCCTCTGCGTCGTCCTGCTCCCGTATCCCTCCTTTGGCAATGTCAGGACATCAACATCGCCATAATCCGCACCACCATCTCCACTACCACCACGGCTCCATGTCATTACCCCGCCTTCCTCCTCCTCCTCCCCCAATCCCAACAGACAGAGCTGATAGTGATGGGGGAACTGCAAGTCCACAACGGGGGAAAAACAGGCCGACCCCTCCTCCCAGGCCACTGCCGCCTGCCAAAACACCAACACACCCACCAACGAATTATCTCGGGGGTCACGATTGTGCTTAAAGATATCAAACTTGGGCTCAAAAGATACAGACTAAACATTCCCAAATTTTCTTTTGGTCCCAGCAACACAGCTGTACCTGTCCAAACTCCTAAGGAGGTGGATAGAAGAAACTACGTTGATTCATTTGCAGGGATTGGATCCCTCAAAATGTAGTCAGTTTGGATCTCTTGATACTATAAACCTTTACACGGTTGTGATTGAGTCTAAGCCCTCATACCTGGTAGCAGGGAGTATTAAAAGATCTGTATCTGGATTTTGCAACTTTCAGTATTGGCTGATGATGGACAAATACAGCATTAGCAGGCAACCTTGGATTCAGTCCTTCATCTTTTACCTCGGCTAATTATCCCATTGCAAGATAGCAGATATAAATGGACAGATTTTGGAGAGGATTCTCAATCACCCAGGACATGTTGTTGTCAGAAAGATTAAAAAAAGAATTAAGACAAATTTCACCAGCGCTCTTATTTTTCTTTTTTATTTTCAGTTTGAACACTGAACTTGGTGTTTGTAACAGAGATGACCTTCCTGCAGACACGTGGTAGCAGAGCAGTTGTACAGTAATCATGGTCTTCTGTCACTCTTTTGGATGTTTGTGGAGGATGTAGCTTATTTCCCATACCGTTTTGCTGTTTGTACAGACTCCTGCTGCCTGGTGCTGTGATCCAAAATGCAGAGAAACAAAACTGTAATTACTTACCTAAGTGTTCAAAAACTGTGCTGGGGTAGTTCTTCTGTTACATATAAATCTATTAAGCAAGAAAAATGCACTGTGAGGTACCTGAAGGTTAAGGGCTGAGAAGCAACTACAAAACTTTTACATATTTTTGTAATAAAAAAACAAAAAAACCAGCAAAAAAATCTTTTTAAGATATTTGAGATGTCATGTTACAAGATTCCAAGATGTGGTAAATAACTGCAAAGTAGTGTTTTAGTTCTTTTTTTTAATAAAGTCATCTTTTGGGGAAAACGACATACCTAAAGACCTTTGTACACCGAATCTTAGTTCTTCAGTTCATGCAGGATAAGAGTCCTCATGCACATGAATGTCATCCTCAAAAAGTAAATCAGAAAAAAAAGAAAACATTACTCTATATAAACCCTAATTGTGCTTTTCTTTTCATATGTTGCCCAGTATTATCAGCCGGATTAGGAGGAATAAAGAAGAGCAGGATTCTACCTTGAAATGTTTACATGTGTTTGTCAGCTGATAAGTCTCATTTTAGACTGGTTGAATGTCCAAGCATAAATGAAGAATACTATAAAATAGGAAAACAAACACCCTTGACAACATGACATTTTAATTTGCCCTGTAATGTAAATTTACCACAAAGGTTGGATTAATAACTGACTTTTTGTATTTTTTAATTTCTCATATCATGGATTAGAATATTTTAAACTGTGCAGACTAGTGAGAGGTCTTTTGATGTGTAGTTTTTAATTAAGCTTATACAGTTGTTTTTAATATCTAATGACACTGATGTCATAACACGGATCGGCAGGTAAATCCAAAATGCATCTTAAGATGTCACTTTAATATATATTTTTATACACATTAGGATAGATGTAAAATTCAGATGTATAATCTTTATAATAAGTCAAGATAACGATATCACACTCTTTTATGAGCATGCAAGGCTAAGCTAGGTTAGCGGATATCAAAGTAGAAATGATTTAAAAAGGTTACAGAAAGCAGGCATATGGGGAAACATCTGCTGATTTTATTTTGATTTTTTTTTCCATCCAGTGAAAAAAATATCAACAGTCCTCATCCTTGTAATTTCATGTTATCACATACTGGTTAATCAGATGGTGCTCTTTTATTTCTCAGTCTTGGCCATAGCTTAAGGCTTAAGTAATCTTATTTTCCTTAATCTCTTAAAGCCTATTGTTGCAAATTTTTAAGCAAACTGTTTGTATTATACAAAAAGCCAAGAAAACTTGTGCATTCCCCATGCTAGTTACTACATATTTAGTGTGGACCTAGAAACCTTTGGTGTTTCTGGTACAACTGGTCACTTACGGTGTATGTTATCATCGACCGTTATAACTTTTACAAAATTTACTAAATATCCAAATTTTTATCTATTTTTCATAAATAGAAATGTAAAAAATTCAATTTGGCAACTACTCAAAGACAACAAAACAACAAAAATAAAGTCAAGTCAAGAGGATAAGATAAGGGCAATTACGGGGGCACATATTCTAGTTTATAATACAATTGCATTTAAATGGGAATGCCTTGAGACAGTTTCAAACATGCAGAAAACAACGAAACGAGCTGCACAAACAAATGCAAAACAAAAGTGCTCCAGACCACCAGAAGGTGTCTAACAAAGAACAAACCATAATGGACCAAATCCTCGGTACAAACGGGAAATTAAGCTTTAGCGTTAAGAAAGTTAGAAGAAGAAAGGAGAGGTTTGTTACCTTTCAACTCGCTGTCAAACACGTAGTCTCTCAGTTTTGACAGCATAGTTATGTATAGTAATATAAGTAACAATCAGGGTCGATATAGTCCGTTCTTTGTTCAACTCTCTCTTGCATTTCTGGAGCGCTTCTGCTTTTTTAGGGCAAGTTTGCTGCTGTTTTTACTACTTACATCATTCTCTCTCTCAATTCTTCTCATTTTGTTTTCTCTTGCAGTATTTCTTTTGTGGTTGCTGCATTTTTGTTTGCATTGCTTTTCTGTTGTATAATTTTGGGTTTGCGTGTTTTTTGGACTTTGCATCATACGTGTGCTTGCAGTTTATTTCAAAGTTTGCTGCACATTGTCATATTTTTGTAGCTTGTTTCTTTTTTGTTTGAAACATTGTTCTTTTGGATTTGTTTTTTTGGTGCTTGCATTTTTTGGAGTTTGTATCACACATGTTTTTGCAGCTCATTTTGTCATTCACTGTGTGTTTGCACGTGTCAAATACTATATTTGACAGGCTGAAAAACTGCATGGGCCTATATAGTCAAAGTTTCACTTTCGCTTTAAAATCACTGTTAAATGAAAACATTTCAATGCAATGACGCGCTTTTTCTGCAATGCAGTTTTTCTTTGCATGTTTCACATGTGTGTCTGCACAGATCGCTAACAGTGTGTGTGTGTTGGACAATAGTACACTGATCGCAGAAAGTACTCTGACACAGTTCAAACTGAATTAAAGTATCTTTAAATGTTAAATTTATGTAGAGAATTTGTGACCAAAAAGGTTTACTAAAGATTTACATGTCAGGGTAAAACATAGGTTTAACACTGTTAAAGTTGATTGAATATTGAATTTTGAATCTCTAAAAAGTGTTGCCTGAGCTAATTGTCAGTCATCCAGGTCGTAGCAACCACAAAACAGGTATAATTTGTAGGCAACCCAATTTTTCTCAGTTTTTCCTAAAGTGTCTGCTTTCACTTAAGCTTTTCGCTCTTATCGCACTTTTATCTCAGAAAAGCTCAGCAAAAGTTGAGTTATATCTAATTTAAGACTTTTTTGTGTTTTAAAGAGGGTTCTTTCTTTTGCTGTCTGAGATGTAATATGTTCTTTAGCTTACTAATGTGTATTGATAAGCATAGCTTGTGTATTAAGTTGTAGACGTATGGAAACCCATGTGTGAACAATCATTTTGATATTTTTGGTTTGTCCCCTGAGAATTACTGAATTTAGTGCTCCTGAGGTTGTCGCTACCTTTTGCTAAAGCTTTAAAACATCACTGTCCTAGTGGTGATGCCCTATTTAACATAAACCAGGATGATATTTTTTTTTGCTTTATGGATAAAAATGATGCATGTAGACTGATCTTTCACTATAATTTACAAGGAACACAAACATGTACACGTAAGGTGGAAGCAGATTATCAATAATGTTTTCTGGGTTATTTTTGTTTGTTTTTTTGTTTTTTTTTAATCACGGCATTGGAGAAAACCCTAGCAACCTAAAAAAAGGTAAAGTATTATTGATAATAACAATACTGACCCCCTTTCTTTTGACAAAATGCTTGTAAACGAAATTTGCTCCGTGTATTAAAATTGAAGAACTACCTCAGTGCAGTTCCATCTATTTTAGGCTAATTTCCTGAGCTTGGAAACTTTATACTCTACACACACTTAGAAACAGGCACACAGAAACATATTAAACTGTAAATTAGGAGTGCAAACTGAAGTAAAACAACACCTTTAATTTGTGATTTTAAAAGCTAAATTGCTTTTCCATTTAAGATTTGTTTAAAATTAAATCAAACCACCAAGCCTAAAACAATAACTTGTACATTTTTAATAGCACTTCCACATGTAAAGGGTTACAGTTGTGTAACTCTGATTGAAGAAAGTCAAACATTATTTTGAAGACTAGTAGCTGTAAGTTTTTTATTTGTTTAATTATTTTGTATATTTTATTTAATATAAATTGGGATACTGAAGCAAATGTAAGGAATGTTAAATGAAACCCTAAATGTGACGAAAAAAATCTTTGGGTGTGTGTGTGTGGCTGTGAGATTAACTTTGTGTATGGCTAAATTTGTGAGAACCAGGGCTAGTTCACCTGCTTAAATAAAGGGAATTGGGTTGTAAGCATTACAGTAATGTGTGTCTTCACAAACTCAGCCATACGAGTGTGAGCTTTTAAATCTGACTTTGATTTTTATTTTTGTTTTTCTCCTTCAGAGACAGTCTGGGATGACAGAAAGACATCATTTTGATTATTCTATTGTTAACATAATTATTATAAATATTGATGTGTGGAGTGATTCTAGGAGGGGTTCCTCCCTCTGATGTTCAATATATAGAAACTTATTTGGAATTAAAAAGGGTTTGAAAAAGTAAAAAGTATTGAAAATGCTTCTGATTTTAAAGTCTTTATTTCTTTAGTTCAGGATTAATTTACAATGAGCCACTGGATACATACTCGACACTCAGTCATGGAAATATATGGTGATATAGAGAAGTTTCAATGAAAGTGGCACATATACTGTACAGCATTTAGAGGTTTTATTGGCTTCTGACCATAATCTTGATGTTATGTTTAAAAAAAAACATGATTACATGAATTCAGTGAGGCACCAGCTCTGACAATTTGTGAATATTTACAGCCCCCTCTAAATTAAAAAAAAAACACTTCCCAGTGAAAACTACCTTTTATTTCTGAAATGCGTTGATTATAACTTTTTAATTATTGTGGGAGACTTTAACATCCACACTGATCCTGAAGACAAGTGCAATAGAACGACTTGATATTCTAAGAAATTTTGGTTGGACTTCAACAGGAAACGTACAAAGAGGGACATTATGGACTTGATCATCACTAAGGATCTAAATATTTCCAAATTGTCTGTAACTACGATTACCCTATCTGACCACTTTGTAATATTTTAACACCATCACTTCCAGGGATTTGCTCTGCCAAAAAGACATCAAAACAAAAGGACAGTGCTACTGATTTTTTACCAAATTTATTACTCTTCCTTAACTTTGACTGGTAATTATCGTTGATGAGCAGGTAGATAACTTTCATTCTAGAATCTCGGACATCATCTATTCCATTGCTACAATTCAAGCGAAGGCCTTTTTTGGGAAGAAAAAGTCAACATGGAGAGAAGTGTTTCTCCAATCAAAAGTGGAAAAAAAGGGAGTGTCGAAAAGCTAAACGCAGGAGGTAAGAGTCCCCATGTTCACTATAACATCGATAAAGAGAGACTCTACAGATATAACTTACAAGTGAACATTGAAGTGACCCTAATATCTGAATTTCACTTTACCAGTTCCTGCAACCAATTTCCTAACTTCTTCACTGAAAAAACCCTAAAGATCAGATTTTTTACACGTGGGTCAAAATAAAGACCAATGAAATCAACACTTTCACAGACCACATCAATGCAGTGGACAGAAACATCAAGTTCAC
>JAUZNJ010003894.1:0-18537 GCA_034780135.1 Jordanella pulchra | reverse complement strand
ATCTGCTTGTGATCTACTGTTTACTATATTAGCTAGAGCTAACACCATTAGCAGAAGCTAACATGAAATCACAATCGAATCAAAAGATAATGAATGACTGTTTAAAGTGACAGTGAAGCATCTTTCAGTCGTTTTAAAACATAATCTGGATGCAAACAGTAAACAGCCTCAGTTAGAAACTGGAGCCTATTTTAGCATAAAAATTAGCATCTCCTAGCATCAGCAAACACCAGTTGTGTCCGAATGTGTGCCCTAACCACTATATAGAGCACTATACAGGGTATATGAGTGTCTGTATGTCTAGTGGATGAAAAGGTAGTGGAATAAATTTCCCACTATGCATCTTTAAAGTAGTGTACATAGATGGTGACTCGAGGAGCAGATATATCCCAGAATGCTTTGCAAAAGATCTCCTTGGAAAGCATCATCCGATTTGTTTAGGGTCAAGAGACATCTAAGAGGGTTAATGTGCAAGAAGCCATCTGTCTGAATGGTCAGTGAACTGAGTGCACTATATAGTCCACACTTTATATGGGGGTTAAGGGGTTAGTTCGAACGCTCGGACACAGCCATCATTCTCTTTGCTCAACTCCTCACTCTTCCTCTGTTTGGTTCTCCTCATCTTCCTCGCCTCTTGTCATTTCCGCATTCTTATCAATTTTAACGCTCTCCTGTTTAAACTGAAAGGGTTTAAGGTTAGGAAAATATGCGGGAGGGAGTTAGTGCTACAGGACTTAGCATATGTACATCAGTTACCCAGAATCGTTAAGAACAGGGGGGGGGGGGGGGGTCTGTGTGAAGATATTTTATTTACATCTAAAAAAAAAAAAAACAGCTCACAGCTTTTTAACAATACTGAATTTAAATATTCTAATATTTTAATTTATATTTAAAATAAATAACTCTCATATAAAGGCTATTATTACAGCTAATTGTTTATTCCTTTATAGCCCCCCTCCAGACCCATGTTCATATTGAAAGGTTACATTGGATCATACCTCCAGGATGAATTGTCTAAAACTCCCCAAACATGATGTTATGGTGTTTATTTGAAAATAAAATCCTGATAAACATTGTTTGCTACTTTCTTTGGTAGTAATAGCTAGCCTTGACAGCAAGTTAATCCCCCTGGTTTTTCTACATGTCTTTGAACCTTTGCTACCTGTGGCTACGATTTCTCTCTCCAAGTACTGATTTGAGTACAGCTTAAGGTCTGGGAAATCAGTGGATAATCAAAGATATGAATAATTATTAGGTAAAGGGTTCGTGGTTAGTAAATATCAACTCAGCTAAGCTTTCTTTAATGATTATTTGTGAGAAAGAGGACTCATATGTTAGTCACCGTTTGCCAAGCATCATCAAAACACCAGCTGGGACAATTTGCTTTGGAAGGAGGCTGTAATTTGACTAGAAATAACTCCCAGGTTCCTGACTGGTGGCTGCCCAACACCTTTTAAAGATTCAACTAAGCCCCTAGTTAGTCCTACACATGCTGTAGTTACAATTTTTTGAATGTAATAAAAAATGTAATGCAGGATTAATTTTAATAAGCCAAGATAAACAACATTCATTTACATTTTATTTTATGAAAGAACAGCAAGTTAATTTACAGCCTTCATAAAAATAAATGATAAAGTTCCTATACTCCTATACCTGCAGGGTAGCGTTTTCCTCCTAAGATTAGCTTTAATGTTGGACTCTGAGCTTTTCCAAAATGTCCTTTTGTTTGTAAAATTAAAAGGCTGCTATTAACGTAAACCAACCAGGGGTATGAATAATTATTGGCTTTATTCTGGTTTAATGGATTTTTTTTGTGCTTCATCAGATTCAAATTAGATATCTGTGATAATAAACATATTGAAGATCTGCAGATAGGCAGAAGATTGGACTTTGTTCAGTTTTTTTGACAGAGGTATGAATAATTTTGGGCTGATCTTTTAAAAATGTATTTCTTGAAGTCATGGCCTCTGGAAATGTCCCAGGGTTGTTGTCACTGACCTCTCCCTTTATAAGCAATGGGACTCTTCCTGTATGTTTTAATTGTGTCAGAATCAGGTTCACCAATATGGAGGGAATTTAGTTCCTGTATTGCTGCAAAGAACATGTTGTGTAAGCGGAAATTTAAAAAAAGAATAAAAAAAATCTTTCAGAAACTTAGTTTAAGAGTAACTTTACTCCTTTTCTCTAAATGTTAGTTTTTTAACCTTTTTTAAATGTTAGGCTTTAAATATGTATTTACAGATTTCATATTTTCATATTTTATTTTTCAAATTTCTCTCTTTTTTTTAGATTGATAAAAATTGCAGTTTTATCGTGTTCTCTTCACTTTAAACCCAAATTAAACACTCTTCACCAAAGAACCCAATTCCTAAATTTCAATCTGAAATAGAGGTTTGAAAAATAGCATCTTAAATTATAAATTAAATTAATTATAAAAACAAAACCAAGAAACCTAAAAAGACAAATAAAAAACCCAACTAATATTCAACCACCTTTTTCTGCACCACCAGTAACAAAATGCCTCCGATGTCAAATCGATGTCAGTTTTACAGATTGCCATCGATGGAGGCCCTGCTAAGTTCATTGTGGGATATTTCAGCCAAATCATTTTATAAACCTTCCCATGCCACTTTATTATATTGCGCCAACTTGTGAAAAAGAGCCTGACAGATGGTTTGAGGGCTACATCAGTGTACTTTAGATAACCGTTTATACACCTTTCCATGAAATCAACATTTGGTTCATTGTACGATAAAAACAGACAAGACTATTGCTACTTTTCTTAAGTTTCCACTGTTTCGAAAAGTTTGATAAGACAGAAATATGGAAAAACACCTTTTCTCTAACCCCATAACTGCAAAATAAACAGAAATAATAAAATAGGAAACCACATATATTTGATTCCTGATAGTTTTGCCAGAACAAAGAGGTCACTCAGAGTGTAGGCTAAGATTTCTAAAGACATTTCTCTGCAGAGAAGAACCTTACAAAACAGGGAACTCGGCTGCGCAACAAGAAAAATACAGATCATTGCAAAAGAAGGAGAAACCTAATTTATTCAATACATCAGTTTACATTGTGTACAGCACAAGTTTTGCATTTCCCATAGTTAAGTTGCCTTAAAGAACTTCCTCAAAGCTAACACCATGGTTCAGAACAACTTTTGCAATGAACCATTTACTCATTTAAGGATTAATACCTTTGATGAGAGGTCAGGTTCTGCGTCACACATTGTGGTGTCACTAGTCAACAATCATTTGTTGTTACAGAGTCTTAGTCCAACAGATCCTAAAACAGTCTGATAAAAAAAAATCAACAACATTCAGAATTGTAGCGTAAAAGTTTTGACTTTACTGCATCCCCATGTTCACATTTTAATATAAAAACACTTCTGCTTGTGTGTCTTCTATAATACATGCAAACACATACAATCTTAATGTAAATACCGTATAGAAAACGTACTGTAAGCTGTTTTGTTTTAGTAAATGTAAATATCGTTATATGGACAAACATTCTGTGTAAATGTCGATGCTAGGTCCTGTAGCGCTAGCTTCTTCCAGCCAAAATGGAAATAAGTGACCTTTAACCTTTTCAGTTTGAACTAGAGCACATTGAAATTGGTGAAATGTAGAAATCACACAAAATCATGAAGATGAGGAGAACCAAATGGAAGAAAAGGAGAGAGTTGGTCAAAGAAGCTAATGTTGGTGCGGCTGCTGCTACAGCATGCTAACCAAGATAGACAGCGAAGCTACAAGGAGCTCCAGTTTGTAACTGAGGCTGTTTATTATCACTTTAACAGTTGTTCATTATCTTTAGAACTGATTTTGATTTCATGTTAGTTGGTGCTAACAGTGTTAGCTTTAGTTATTATATTAAACAGTAGATCACAAGCCCATTACATGTGTTTGTTTCAAAGTATATGTCATGTATAACAGCTCAGCAGTCTGATATTGTCTAAATTTACACTAGTCGAACACAATATCATAAAAAAACATTTAAATAATTATATAATATCAAATAAAAATATCATATATAAGAATATAATATATTAAAATAATATCAAAAATATATGTTGGCCTTCCTGTGTAAACTCTGTAGTTTACATTCTAGGAGGAACTAACTGCATCATCTACCCAGAATGCATTGCTCATTTGAAATAATGGCGATATAACAAATAACTGTTTTAAAGAAAATTTGTTTCTATGTTTTATCACCATATAACATCATATTTATGACATGTTCAACTAGTTGTGGATCGGTTTAAATTGCACTTAGTCTTTAGAAACAATCAGTGATCTTCCTGCGATTCTCTAAGGCACTTTTTTAGTGTTTGTGGCACTAACTGCCTTTTCTAAGTTAAATAATAGGTAATCAAGGAGAGACGGGAAGGATGAGCAGCATAGAGCTCAGTGGGTACTTAGATGTCTGTATGTAGGTCAAGTCAACTAGGTAACATTTTTTTTTAAATAAACAAATATTTAAAAAAATATAAAAATATTAAAGGTTAAAGCAACAACTTTTTCCATCCAAGAAATTATTTATTTATTTTTATACATGAGCAGAGTGGTGCAGAATAAAAGTATAAATTTTACTAAAGAAAAAACATTCAGTATATAAATAACTGCTTTATAAATTTTGATGTGTCCAGAATATGTCAACATATACTTTATGATAAGATGTGAACACATAGGATTCTGTGGAGGTTGAGTTAAAAAAAGCAATGGTGCACAGAGGCCATGTAGAGCTGCTTTTCTTCTGAACTAACAGGTTAAATGTTTGGTTTATTAGCATGAGGAGCAGCATTAGCGTTAGCGAACCTGGGAACAAGCTAACGAACAGTATAGAAGGAGATCAGGCAGGAGGAGTTCAACTTGTAGATACCACCTTTAACTTAAAACAGTATTGTTAAGAACATGATTTTCTTCTATACCGAATGAATACATCCCCACAGCATGATGCAGACACCACCATGCTCCACAGTGGAAACAACAAGGTGGCAATGTGAGGGGCTGTGTTAGTCTTCCCCAGCATAAGCTACAGCTGTTTGCATGATGACCAAAAAGCTTAGCTTTACTGATGTTTACAAATTCATCTTCCTCTTAATGGTTTGTTAAATTTTGTGGCTTAGACTTCTTTAAAATAAGGTGAACCGTGGTGTCATTTTATTTCAAAGCTTTCATTGGTTCCTGTGAATATTTTAAGACTACAAGCAATATTTTAATCATTCTGCACATAGCAGTCTGTTGGTGTGCTTACTTTTTTTAATTTGTCTAAAATGTGGCTGGCAAACTGATGTGTCTGGGTGAAAAATCCGTCTTTATACCCACATTCCTCGTTTGAATACTTGCATAAGACAGTTGGTTTAAAAGTTAAAGCGTTAGCAGGAAGCTGTTGGTGACACACAGGGAGACACATATGGCTCTAAGGGTGATTTCAACCTCTGACATAAAGCAGCTCATTGTTGACAGGCCTCACTGAAGGGAAACTAACTCTTTGTTATGGAGCAGGAAGTCTGTTATGTTATGTTTATAATCGTGTTTATATGATCAACATGAAAACACAGAAGCAAATATTTGTCTAAGTTATTTATAAAGAAATAAAAGTTCACTTTTTTTTTTCCCTTTAATTTGAATCTGTTTTGCACTTTGCAGTTTCTTCGTACGTCTACAAACACAATGCCAGAGGTCACTCGTGATTAAGGAGCTCCAGGCTTACGGAGCCTGTCTGGGTCACAGAAGGAAGATCATGCCAGTGTTTTTCCTCTCACTCTGCACACTCTATGGACTGTCCAAACACGAGCCACTGCTACTGGATGCAGCTGAACTCAGTGGAGCCAATCTGATTATCCAATGTGGAGAACTGGTATTTTTCCACAGTCTCTCTTGTGTAATTTAACAAATAGCTTCAGAGCTAGGCTACAACAGCCACCAGCATCCAAATACAAATATAACCTCGTTCAATAGAGTAAACAGGATCAATTAAAAACTTATTTAGATACTGCAGAGTTTAAGGTCAAGGCAAGGCTTTGTGTTAAATCTCATTCAATGAAGACCACAATCAAATATTTGGTGTCCCACAGTGGAATGTATTGTGTGAAGCTGATAGCTTGGCTTTTAGCAATGCTAATATTTTCCTAAGAAGCAATAATCTCACAGCTTACTTCTTTTTTTTTCTTTTTGTCTCAAAAGGCAGAAATACGTAGTTTGTGCTGCATATTGGTGTGTTACTATAGTTCACTGGTGGCTGATAGTTAGGAAATCAGGGGACATGGAAACTTTTTACAAAATGTTCAGACTCTAAATAAACTTGCATTCTGTGGACATTTTACCCCTAATTAAGATATGCTCGATGTCTTTAATGACAAAAGCCTGAAATAATTACAACCACTGAGCTAAAAACTAAATGATGGTGTTCCCCAAGGCTTAATGTCCGGGCCCCCTGTTTTTATTTTGTAAAGTATGTTCTTATGCTATTTTGATTAGCGGGCATAGCACAAATGATTTATTATTAAGTCTCCTGATAGCACAGGGCTTTTAGATAATGTTTTAACTGCATCTTAAACATAAAGACATGGAAGTCAGATCATTTTAACAACCTAACGAGGTTAAACAGAAAGCAAAGACAGAAAGCAAATACAACTCAATACCCCTGATTTCAGTCAAATGTTAGAAAGTTAGAAAAAAAGTGTAAAAATATTAAAGTAAAACTCAAGACACTCTTTTTTTAGCCATACATTATTGGATTTCTATTTATCAAATTGGCTGTAAAGGTGTCAGATGTGTATCAGCTAGGCTAGCTATACCTTTTTCTGAAATTGATTGCCTTTTCTTTTTCTTCTAGTTTTCTTTTATTTATTTCATTAAGTTTAGTTTTCATTTAGTTTATTTATTTTTGAGAAGGTCAGTTCAGTTTAAGATATCCTTGTTGTTTTGGCCTGAAGTTCAGCCTGAAATCAATCTGCTCCTTCTCAGTGTTAACATGTAAGTATTCCCATCATTTTAAATTAAAATAAAAATAAAGATTTGTTAAGTACGGATAATTTCCTTCAATTTCCAATTTTCACATTTGTCCATCAGGTCATATCCGTCCTTCCAACTTCTAGGGGTGAGTGCCTACCTCAAACAATCTATGGGTGAAAAGTGCAGCCCTTCCTGGACAGGGGGCCCATTACACCATCGTATGGTGACACAACCATGCAAACATCTAAGGGCAATTCAGAGACGCCAATCAACCCCACAAAGGTACCCAGAAAGAATCCATGCACGCATGAGGAGAACATGCAAACTCCAAGAAGAAAAATCCCCGGCAGGAATTTAAAGCCAGGACCTCTTTGCTAAACAAATAAAACTATAAAATTATTTAACTAAAATAAACGATTTTGACACCACAGGTTTTTAATTTGTCTTGTTTTGGTTTAGAGTTTTTTTTTTCAAGGCTTCATTCCCGAATTGCATCCCTTTTCAAATTTCTATTTAAAAAACATCTTATTTGTTTGCGACAATAATGGAACAAAATTAACTCCATACACTTCAAGCGCATAAAAACTGTGTTGCTAACGTCTGTGCACACGAATAGAAAAGCACAGTTTGAAAAAATGTAAAAACACAACATTTATAAAGAAAATAAATTTAAAAAAATAGGCAAAATAAGAAATAAAAAACATTTGAAAAAAAATCAAAACTTTTGAAAACAGCAGTTATTCTCAAAACCTGTTCCACTTAACAAATTAAACCAGTTTCGTTTCCGGAAGGCCTTTTTTGTCAAATAAGTATTTACAAAATGAATACTTTACTTTTAACAATAATGGCACTAAATTCACTCCATACTTCCTCTGCCAGATATCCGTTAATTTAGAGCCAAATCAAACTTTTTATGATGCCTTTCATCTGAAAAGAAAAGGTGGTTTTTGTGCTGCGAGTTTGAGATTTTATGGAAACCAAAGCGAAGTCATTGACTTCATCAGTTTAGCTCTATTACAAAAACAACAATTAAAC
Organism: Jordanella pulchra; assembly: GCA_034780135.1. Classification (NCBI taxonomy): domain Eukaryota; kingdom Metazoa; phylum Chordata; class Actinopteri; order Cyprinodontiformes; family Cyprinodontidae; genus Jordanella; species Jordanella pulchra. Next base: position 10,540 of record JAUZNJ010003894.1, on the reverse strand, counting down.
AATAGATATCATTTGATTAACTGAATTTGACTGCTTTATTTAAAGCTATTTTGAGCTACAAACTAACACAAGATAAACTGGATTTATTGGACTTGAGGTTTCATTCATTGCTAAGCTGTTTGCATTCATCCCTTCTTGTTTCTCTGCATGTTCTAGTTCCCGCTCATCGTGGGGATGCATAATCAGATTGGAATTTGGATTTCTAGTTGCTCCGTCATTGCCTTAGGTTCTGTTTTGTGTTCCTCTTTGTTGTGTGAATGGACCATTGTCTGGCCTGGGAAGTGGCACTAACAAGGAGAGGAGAGGGTCCTTGTTATCCAACAATGTCTAGAAGTCAAGATTCACCAGCAGAATTTGATTTATGTCAGCTTCAAATGACTTCACATTGCAGTTTATTTCACCCACTTCTGAGGGCGATGTGAGTTAACTGAACGGCACGGCTGGTGGATTTCCACTTTTTCTCCTTATGGCAACAAACTGCAGCTTGTGAAATCAGTGATAAACGCCGTCAAACAAAATAGTTCAGATTAGGATTATGTAGGACTAGCCGATGTCCAAATGTAGGATTAGACTGCATACTAATAGGTCTGATGAAATAGGGAGGCAACAAAAAATAATTGATGACAATGAAAACTATTAAGAAAAGCGAAACTAAACAGGCAGAATATTTTGACCATTTGCCTGAGAAGTGGGTGGGGTCCTAATTTACTGTAAAGACTGAATGGATCCATAAAGACTGACCCTAGACTCCTGAATCTGAGCTATGAGTTTTCTGTCAGATTATTACGTTTTGTTCTGAGCCCCTTGTTGATACTTTGAGGTTTGGATACAGGAGCAAAGGGAATCACCTGAGGATTTTTGGACTGTTTGAGTTGCTCATCTGTTGAACTGAACCACACAGACCCGGCTTTCCTCCCATATATATTGAATTCAACTTTCCACTAGTAAACCTGCAGATTGAGAGCAAAGTTCTCTGTTAGGAACATAAGGAACAATCAGATCTCTGTTACAAGATGTGAGAAGGAGGATTTCAGTTTGGGTACAGCGCATCCAAGAAGACAAAACACAGAGCTGAAGCAGAGCAGACATGGGAGGGATGCTGTGTCTGAGGCCTCGCTGCCATAAATGTGCTTCAGCTGACTGAGCCATGAGAGTGTTTGGCTCACTACTCTTCCTTTTTGCAGACTGGGAGCACCTTAAAACCATCAAAGATCTCCTCACCTTTTCAAACTCATCTTTACACTTTGCCCATTTGTCCTCTTTGAACACATCCACATATGGGGAGATTTTTGTTCCATTATATTTTCATTAGAGCAAAGAACATGTTTTGTGAATGGAAATGTAACAAAAAATATATATCCTGAAATGAAACTTTACAAAGTTTCTTTATCAAAAAAGATTTTCTTTAAGTAATTTTTTTTGTTTTCTCATGAAATTAATTTTTATCATTTATTTTTTAATTTAAAAATATTTTATTCAAATTTTGTTTTCTTCCATTTTTTTTTTTCAAATTTATTTCATAGATATTTCTCCTGTTCAAATTGAGATTTACAGATAAAATTATCTTTACTTTTGGGGGTGAGCTTCCCTCTACAGTGAGGATTGAAGGTGGTCAGCTGGATGTTAGCGGGGGGGCAAGAGAGTGTGATCTGTAGAAAAATAGAATTAGTAAAACTCAATAAAAAAAATATCATTTTTAAGAAAACATTTGAAAATATGAAAAAAGAAAATCAGAGAAAATTGCAAAATTACTCTCAAAACCACTTTTTGATTAAGAACTATTTTAAAGTTTCCTTTTTGGGTTGAATTTTTTCCAACTTTCAAATCACAAAACATCTTTGCTTGCAACAATATGGGAACAGATTTCCCTCCATATCAACTTGGAAGCTAAAATCTTCCCAATCTAAGACTTTAAACAGTTTCATCAGTCGGTAGATCAAAGTGTTTTCAATGCGGTGGAGCTTTAGGCTGATTGTGTTACATCCGTGTTAACAGTCAACCATCTAGATGTGGGCTTGAAACTTCTTTTGCTCCAAACACAGAACTGTAACACCAAGTGCTTTTCCAGGGGAACATGAAACAAGGTCTGGTTTAACAAACTGTGTCTACAGAACACTATTTTTTACGTCTGACTTTGTTGTTTTGGGGCTTTTTAATGAATGAATGTGAAATTTGCTTTTTAAAATCAAATCTAAATGGTCAGGTAACTAATCAAAAGCACACGGGGGAGAAACAACTGGACCTTTTGGAAACTTCCATGTTGATGTTGACAAATAAAGAAAGCAGATCCTGGACTTCATTCCTGAACAAAACTAAGATTAGAGCAAAATTTTAGAAACATGGATACTAATATTACAATCTGTTTGAGTTTTATTAAGAGTTAATGGGACAGATAGCTATAGGCTGCTTGAACAAACTATTACTGGTCTTCAGCTTTGAAATGTAACCAAAATGTGATCCAGCTTATGGCAGCTATAAATCTTTGTAAACTTTGGCATTGATCAGACCTTCAGGGCATCTAGAGAAGATACCAAAATAAAGCCTTTCTATCATTTACAGTTAAAACCGCCTCGTTGTTTTAAAAATGTCAGAATTGTGCTGGAAATACAAGCAAAATCCAACATACTTTCTCTGTTCATCCCTCCTGACCTGCTGCTTTTTCCCCACATAACTTTTAAACTAATAAACTTTGTTTCCGTCCAACATAAGGTTAAGGAGTGTGTATTATTGAGTATAAGAAAAAACACTTTTTTGCTTTAATGTTTCAAGATTTTGATGTGTTTCGTTCTGGTAAATTTGCAATGATACAAAAAGAAATAAAAGAAACTGTTCTGTAACCGGAAGATTTAGCAAAAAGGATTTGGCTAAAACAAGACTTCTATCCACCTATCCTACGTACCCTTTTCAATGGACAAGTCTAAAAACTCGGCAGTACGAAAAAAAAACTACTATCCAAATAGGTGTCTGTGTATCTACATATACATACATACATTATTCAAAGTATACATTTATATATCTGCATAATAGTAGCTTTTTATAAGTTAGATTTAAAGCTAATCTCACCAAAGAAGCATATAATTTTAAGTCATAACTAAAAGCCATTTATCTTTTACTTATCACTTCAGCATTAATTTGAATTCACCTACCTTATAAATTAGATTTACTTTCTTTTCATTTATTTCTGAAATTCTAGAAGAAATAATTTTGTTCAATGCTTTGTATGATACTTCAATTTATTCGAAATTTTATTTTAAACTAAATTACAAATTTAGTCATCAGGCTTTTAGTCAATTTTAGTCTGGGAGGTAGACACCCTGATTACTTTTAAGATTAGGCTTAAAACTTTAGTTTTTTTTAATAAAGATTATAGTTAGAGTGGCTCAGGTTATCCTGAGTATCTCTGTAGTTATGCTGCTATAGGCTTAGACTGCTGGAGGACATAGGGACCACTTTTCCTATCTCTGCTTATTCAGTTCAATTCAAAAATATTTTATTTATCACAAACAGGAAATTCAGTTTTGGTTCAGCCTGTCTAAAGCCTTGCTGCCATAAAAGCTGCCCTTCTATCTCTATTTTGCAGGATTTATTAGTTTAACCTCTAACTTTATTCTCTGTCTTTTCTCTCTCATATCTGACCTTGTCCTGTTTGGCTCTGACACCATATAGGAGGGAAATATTGGCTGGATCGCTGCTGTCAACATCTTCAGTTGCTTTTTCTAGGAGAGAAACAAGAGAAAGCACTAAAACAGTCACAACTCTATCATTTATAAATGAAGGTGTTTTTGGCAGCAGCCCAGTTAATGTTCAGGAAAGTCACACTGCCAAACAGGAACAGGCCAGATGAACAAATACTGCAGAGTTAGACAATAGAAGTAGAATGAAGCAGAGAAAGGAAAAGTGGTCCCTATGTCCACCAGCAGCCTAAGCCTAGAGCAGCTTAACTATAGAGATAAGTCATGATAACCTGAGCTATAATACAAACAGCATGCCATCACCCTACACCAAGTGGCATCACACACTGCATTTAGAGGAATTCAACTTTACAGCCTCTGAGTGATAAAATGCCATCATTCCCCAAGACATTAACTATTACTGTCTCCATAAATAATCGCAGCAATATTCCTTAAAATGTACATATGACGACTTGTCTGCTAAACAGTAAAAGGGGCAAATTAATTCAAGATGTCAAACAGTCTGAACATTTTGGCAGAGGAACAAAAACTGAGCTCTAAATCTTCCAGTTCAATAAGTAGAGCTGTTTGAAACATGCAGCTAAACAGTTTTCTTTTTATGTGGAAATGCATGTTGTCATCGGCTTTTCTTCAACTCATTGACTCCACAGTTGGTTTGGAAAGAACCACAAGCAACAACTTCATAACCCCAAACACCGCTTTCCCAAGTGGCTTTTTACTTCACTCTGCTCTGCTTCTTTCTCCACCCTGGCACCCTCCTCTTTCCCTGAGTCTACGTGAGCCTCTACACATCACTGTCTGGGCTGGAGGAGTTATGTAGAGACAGAAGAAAAAGGAGAAGGAAGAAGATGTGAGAAAAGGGCGTGTTCAGGTGGACGTGACTGCACTCACATGGAGAATCCACACCCATCACTTCCCACCCTTTTTTCCTCTGGTAGATCCTAATGTTGCCAAGATCCATCCTATTAGTCAGCTACCTCTAATCCCCCGTCATGGAGGGGATATAGAAAGAGACAGGACAACCGATATAACAGGAAGTAAGTTGCTATAACACGCTTTGTGCCAAAGCTACGCTGGGAGTTAGTCAATCCAGAAAGTAATTATGTGCCTCTTTGGCTCTGAGGACGAAGTCTTAGAAATCTACTTAAGTTGCAATAGACTGTGCTTTGCAAACCCAACCATAGACCAAGAACCTTATCAAGCTGCAATGTATTCCAGAGCTATGCTGTGTGATGGGCCAAAACCAAGCAGTACAGAATTGTTAAACAGTTGGAAAAGATATATATATGTATATGTGTGTGTGTTACATTCATAATCGATCCTCCGGAGTAGCACTGTAAGCACCTTCCAGTGCTGTTACCGTTACAAGTCAAAGGTTTGTCTGATTCGATTGGGAGCATCTGAGTTTCAATGATTCTTTTCCTAAAACTGCAAAAGCAAAAAAATCTTGTAAATTTCTCTCATTTCAAATCAAAACAACTTGTTTAAAAACAATGCATCCAGAAAATATCGATAAGTGAAATAGTCTTGTTTTTTTTTTCAACATTTCACAAGAGTTTAGTGTTTTGGTGGGGGATGTAAAACAGGAAATAGTTTATTCCTAAAAAAAAAGGATTTAACTCAAACAAAGAAAAATCTGCTTTATTTTCAACAGCATAAAAACATTATCCTCTATTCACAGCTAGTTGTGAAACAACTCATGAGTTTGCATTTCTATCAAACTAAGCATCCAAATAATTTATAAAAAGCACATAAACCAAATCTAAAACATCTAAAACTGTGTTCTGTTTGGATAATAATAATTATAATTAGTACATAAACTGTACGACAGTAACGCATTAAAACGCTGGTTGGATATGTGACCATATTTCACTGGAATGTTCCTGCTGTCATTTAGATTTACATAAATGCTATATAATCCGTAAGATAATCAGCATATATGAAAATATATAATCATAGGTTAAATATTGATTATTCCAACCTACTGTAGAAAGAGGCTGACATTGAAAACTATATACTGATAAATTTAAAACATACAGTATGTTTGTTACACAGCAGCAAATTCTACATTATTGTATGTCTGTATCTATATTTTGTAATCCATTGAATATCAATCCTATTTTATGAGAACAAAATACTGTTTTTATTGACAGATAATCATTTTATAACCTAACAAAGTTTGGTGCAGATACACTTATTTCAACGATCTAATACTTTTATTTAGATTAAGATTAGGAAGTCTTATTTTTAAGATAGTTTGTCTTAAAATATACATTTCTAATCTTGTTTTAAGTAGATTTTACTCCTGGATCTATAAAAAGTTTCAAGCGGACCATAAGATCTGAAGGCTCTGAATTATAGTAATTTTTGGTCAAAATTGTTTATCTTGTAAAATGTCTTATTTGTAGAAATGTTCTTCATCTTTTTTATTGGTTGATTTTTTTTTCTTTCTTATTTCAAGCTAGAAATTCACATTTCTGTTTGTTTTGTTGTTGTTTTGTGCAGCCTTAAAGTATCGTCCCCTCTGATCTACTTTGAAAGCTTCTCTGTCTCTTCTGTAGGAACATTTGCCTGTTTGGGAGTCAGGATATTGTGTAAAGGGTCGAGTTATTTTGATATCTTTTGCATGAGGGCCAAAAGTTTCAGTTCATTTGTTATTTTATCAAAACATCTTCTTTCAGTTTAGTTCAATACGTTTATTTCTGTAGTGGAAATTCATAGCAGGTCATCTCAATAACCTGCTAAATTTACAGAGATAATTCAATCAGATCATACAGACAAAACGTTTTTAATTTAAGAAAAAAAAAGGTTGATTGTATCCAACTGTTGACTTTGCAGGATTGACTGATATAAAAATAAGTAAGAAATGTCTTAAAATAAGTGTATTTTCCCTTAACTTGTCAATAAAATCAGTATTTTTTCCCTTAAAACAAAAAAACTAAATATTATTCCCTTCAAATAAAATAATGCAGTAGTTCTTTAAATGATTTTACTATTAATTTATCTTAATCAATTAAAACATATTAATACTTTCCAGCTCAAATCAAGTAAAAAAAAAATGTTGAGAAAAATGATGTCCTTATATTTAAAATGCAGTGTGGACAAACATTTAGCAACATTAGCTTTAATGCTTTGACTTCCTTTTAACAGGAAGAAACCTACAAGACTTTTATCTATCGACTTTTTTATTTATCACATAAAAATCTCAGTAAAATATGTTAATTTTGTGGCTTTTGCAAGACTAAATGTTGAAAAAAGCTATAAATATTTTTGCTTTTACCAGGAATTTTAATCACACCAACAAGTACCTTAATCTTGAGGAAAGCAACATTTTGTTAGAGATGGAAAAGATGGAGGACGTCCAGAACGTCACAGACCAGAGAGATTTCTGTAACCTGTATTCAGAAACTGGTCAATATTGGAGCTGTTTCATCACCTTTAACAGCACCATTTAAAAATATTTATCTTTAACCATTTAAAAATGATTTTATTAAGTGTGAAAAAATACATTTAAATGTATTTCCACAAATGTGTATTATATAATAGAACCAAAAAAGCATGAGATGGATTTATTTAAGTCAGTTACAACAAGCTAAATCCCTAATTTAACCTCAGTTTTTGTAAAATCCTTTGACATCTAAGTTAAAAAGAACAAAAAAACTTTCTGAAATGAATATCTTCAAATTTAACAGCAAAACTAAAACCCTCTGTAAAGCAAAAACTGCCAGAAGCATGCATGAAGTGAACAGTTTCCTCATCTGTATTGAAATAGTGAAGAAATAACTCTCACACTGTGAATCTCAGCTCTCCCTATACTGTGTAGAAAGCAGACAAAAGTAGATGACTCAGTGAAGCTACGCAGAGAATCACGTAAGAGGGTTTTCAGTTCACCCTGCATGTAAATAGGGATCACACGTAGTCTATTTAATCGGCTCTGCTCCATTCAAGGCCCACTGAAAGATTTATCCTCTTTCATTCAGCTCAAAGCGCTCCCTCAATGGCTGCTGCACAAACAGGGAGGGATGAGTTTTCAATCCAGTGTAGCAGCAATGCAGGTGGTGCATTCTTCAAAAAACAAAAGAGAGGGAAACATAACAGGTAATATAAGTTCATACATTCAATCAGCTACCTTCAAAACTACTTGATTAATCCCAAATGGGAATCAAATGTTGAAATAACTCATTGGGGTTTTTTTTTGTTTGTTTTTGGTTTGTTTTGGGGTTTTTTAGAGTTCCGTTTGTATATGAAACTTTTATGAAAATTATTTATGGAGTAAAGTCGTATATAACTGAAGCTGAGACAGAAAGATAGGTTAGAAAGAAAGAGGGGCTAAGAACTAAGGGAAGAGAGAAACAGATGGAGACAGGAAAGAGAATGAAAAAAGAGAAAAAACCCAGCAAAACAACAAAAATATAAAATACAGAAGATATACAATAACTCCTAGGAGTCTGCTTCTACACCTGTAGGAAACAGAGAAAGAAAGGAGAGAGAACATAACAGCAGAAAGGCAACAGACAACCAACGTAAACATCCAACAAGGCTTTAAGAGCAACAGGTATCTCTTAGATATCCATGTGTTCAGAAGCCAAAATTATGGTGATTGCCCAAAATTATTCTGGGTGGTATAAATGTGTAGCTACAGCTTAGTATTTAGTATTAGTGTGCATCTGTGAACACCAGGAACCAAATTCCCATGGTGTGTATCCATGGGCATGCTCGTGTATAAAGGATTTACAAATCTTCTTCAGAAGAAAAATGTACTCAATAGCAGGTGTGGGCGACCCCAGACTGGCCCTACAGGGTCCAGGACAGACAGGAGGTGACACGAGCTCCCGATATCCAAAGGCACCCCTGCCTGACCGCAGAGGTCGTAGTGCCGAGGGCCCACAGGACCACGGCAGCGAGTCCCTGGGCTTCGCCGGTGGCCAGTCATGCCCAAGGTAGAATCCGTGAAAGCCCAGGGGTTCAAGGTCCAGGAGCGGACCAACCCTCCACAGAGGTCCTAGCGCGGTCCCCCAGCCCCAGGCCGGCAGCCACCACGCATGAGACAGCACCCCATGAAGTATCTGATCCTGTATCTAGAGAACCATTAGCGCGGCAGCAGCCACAGGCACCTGTCAGTGGTGGGAAGCATAAGAAGGGAGAAGACACAGGCCCTGGTCATACTCAGGGCCTAGGATTTTAAGTATTTTTGCAAATTTTGTTTTTTTTCCAATCAAGTTGTTGGAAGTGTTGATAGTGTAGGCAGGAAGGGTCTGCTGTATCAGTCTGTCTTGCACCGGATCTGGAGAAGCATCTAAGTGAAAACACTCTTGTTATTAAAGAATCTTCTAAAGAGGATGCTAACTGTTGTCCATGATCTTCTTCACTTTGTGAAATCAGCTCTAGAGGTTCCAGAGGGGTTCCTAGAACAAAGACGACCTTCTTTATTAGGTTGTTGAGCTTTTTTAGGTCATATGTGACTTATTATAATTAGTGTCTCCAGTTGCCTCTTCACTTGACTTCTAGAGACAGACGGGTGAAAGGGAGCAGCACCATGTTCTGATTTGGCTGACAACAAACTCATAGAAGCAGGAGAGTCAATGGCAGAGACGAGCAGGATGGTCATGTGATAATAGGCAGGAGAGAAAGATGTTGAGCTTGTTCCCGAACTAAACCTATTGAGGAATGCATTCAGTTGATGTCGTCTCCATGCGGTGGACACAGTTTATCCCAATCTGTCACCTCAAAACAACCTTTCACTGCTTCTTTAGCTTCCCGTACCCATCTTCTTACAGTTCTTTCTAATGTAGGTTGTCTCTAAGCAGAGAAAACCAAGATTGTGATCTGATTTTCCAAGATAAGTTCTTACTTCAGATTTGCAGGAGTCCTTTAGGAGTCCTTCACACTTGCAAAAAACGGGTCCCAAATTTTGTTTTCTTTGGTACAACAGCTGACAAACCGTTGGAACATTGGCAGTGTAGCAGAGAGTGAGGCATCATTAAAATCACCAGTGATTCCCACAAATGCATTTGGCTGTTGTATCTAGAGCACAGGCGTCAAAGTGGTTCCAGAAAGGGCAGTGTGGCTGCTTTTTTTCTTTCCACCCAAGCAGTAGCACACCAGACTCCATTCATCTCATCAAGTCAGTCTAGTCTTAATCTGATGGCTTGATGAGATGAATGGAGTCTGGTGTGCTACTGCTTGGGTGAAAAAAAAACAGTAGCCACACGGCCCTTTCTGGAACCACTTTGGCACCCCTGGTCTAGAGCTTAGCATCAATGGAACTGATTACCTCACATGCAGTGTAGGCAACAGCAGGTACTAACTGGTTACTAACGGAATAAACTCTCTGGGCAAATAATATGGCCAAAAAAACAGCTGCCAATTATCAATAGTTTGGCTGCACTGAAGTCTCAGACTCGCAGTAACATGTTCTCAATGACACTATGTTTTGATCATGCAGCCATATTTCAGTGAAAAACATAACGCTGCATTCCCGATATTCTGGTTGGGTCCTTACTAGGATTTGGAGTTTTTCTAATTTGTTTCCTAAAGAAAACGATTGCCTATGATGTTTGATGGAAGAGATGGTTTACATTTCTTGTTCCTCTCTCGTCTTGATGCTCCTGCTCTGCATCCCCGGTGCCTCCTTTTCAACTCAGCTGGTACTTGCAGATATAACTGATGTATTATTTCAGCTCTGGAGATGTTAATTAGTTGCTCCTGTGTGTGGTTGCTTAAGTTACGCATCATAACAAGTATCCAAAAAGCAATTCAGCTGGACAATAAGAGCAGAAAGAAAGAAAGAAAGAAAGAAAGAAAGAAAGAAAGAAAGAAAGAAAGAAAGAAAGAAAGAAAGAAAGACA
>JAUZNJ010003883.1:0-18537 GCA_034780135.1 Jordanella pulchra | reverse complement strand
CCATCCATCCATCCATCCATCCATCCATCCATCCATCCATCCATCCATCCATCCATCCATCCATCCATCCATCCCCCTCTTACCTTGCCAAGAGTTTCGAGGACAGCAGTCATCTGCTCACGGTTGAGAGTAGAAGCAAGTTTGGTCTTAAGTCCTTGAAGCGCCTGATTGATTATTGTTGGGTTGAGGGGCTGATGTAATGGCTCTAACAGGCCCCACACAGACTGGCTAGCTGCATTTGACACCAGAGTCACATTAGCCTGTCCGAACTGGGAGTGAACACTGGCTCCTCCAGTAGGGCTGTACAGCTCCACCTGGAAGCGCTTCGGTGTTGGTGAAGATGAGGCGAGATCAGGTGTTAAGTAAACATCTAGTGTTGTGACGTGGCTCCCAGCTTCAAAGGTGACTTGACCTTCCTGTTTAGGAAAGTCCATCCCTTCTTTAGCAGGCCAGATGACATACGGACCAACCATCTCTTCCCTGGGCAGCTCCTAAAGCAGGACCGTACATATTTTAGGTTCAAAGAAGCAACAAGATACAAAAGCCATTGAGAACTGGTTCTACACCAGACTTTTTAAACACGGTTTCTGTGTGAGCTCAGTGCTCATGAGGTCCACCTTCTATCTACTGTGCTTGTCACTGAGACATACTGAACACACTGTGTGCTTGTTCCATAAAACAACTTCCACACAAGCCATAGCTTCTATTGTCTACCCCTGTTCTCTTAGAGATGAAAGCACAACGCATTTTTCTGAGAGGTTTTTCCTTTTTTGTTTTTTTGAAGTGCACTAGAAACTGACTTTAATCTCCAGTATCAAAAGGAGTCACCAGATAGTGCATACCCTTGATCTGGGTGTAGGCAATACAAAACATCACCTCTCAGATAACATCCCAATGGGAATGGAGAGAAAACTAAGAAAATATTCGCTTCTCTGATGTTTATGATTAACAAACCCTGAATTTTATAAATCATACTTATAAAATGAGAACAAAAATCAAATAGAAAATGTGTAACACAGTCTATAGTGTGTGTATAATAATCCTTAGTGTTATTTATCTAACATCTTTGAGCAGTTATGACTTCTAATATATTTGGCCCCCATAGTTACAGACAATGAAAATGTAACGAGATCTTTTTGCTATTAGGATTGAACAAAAATTTACAAAAAAAAAAAGAAATAAATGTAAAATAGGCTTAAAAAAGGCTTATCTAAAATATGGATGAATAAAAAAACTTTTTGATTAATCTCTGTTATATTTTCTCTGCTGTTTCTGTGTATCTGTTTGATCCACTCATGTTAATTAGTCTTCTCTTCTTCAGCCTCTTCGTCCATCATGATTTTTTTTGTGCAGCACATTGTGATGTAGTGTTTGATAAAAGCGTTTTATGAACAAAACTTACATTTTTACTTACTTACATTTCCTCATTCGCTGTTTCTCTCTTTTAGCTCATCTTCCAGAACTTCGGTTGCCCTGCCAGTGGTTTCCTGTCTTATTACCTGTTTGCCATTAACGCTTTGTGTCCTGCAAAGGTGTTTGTTCTTTGCCTTTGGTTGTTACGTGAAATTTTCCTCTCCTCTTTCCTGGTTTCTTCTCCATTTAAATCCAACTACAGACCTAACCTAACTGTCGGCCCTTTGACGGTCTGCACATAGGCCAGTAGAAGGCCAGCTTTCAAGCTTCTGAGTTGGCTAAGAAGATGTAGCACCAAATGTGTGTTAAAAAACATGGTAAGTTTAATTTATGAATCTGCAAGGAAACCTTCCTTCTAAATGCATAAACAGCAGTATACATGTGCTATGCTGGACTGCATTAATAATAATAATAATAATACAATAAAGTAATAAACATTATAAAGGTAAAAAATATCTTTGTTGCGGATGATGCAGGATCTGCCTGCCTGTTCATTTCAGACAGTTATGGGTAACATAGGGCAAAATCTTGCATGGACTAATCTAGGCCACATGGGCCACAGCAAAAAGGTGTTGCAAAGTCATATGTGGTACCAGTTTGGTTGACATACCTGGACATAGATTTAAAAACTTCCTAAAAGTTTAATTGCTATGTTCTCTTACAGGTAAATAAATATTAAAAACAAAGCAAATGATTTCTTACCACTGTACGATACTGAAGGGTCATGGCTGAGGCTGTGCTTGCTTGTCTGTAGAGCTGCAGGCTGAGCTTCGTGCTCATCACAGTAATGACTGGGAGTCTATGACCAACAGAAAAGAACACAACACCTTCCGGGTTGTCGCTCTCCGCCATGGTGATGTTGGCGAAACGTGTTGTCTCATTGATAGAGGCTCCAGCTCCCACTTTATAAATCTCAACCAAGAACCAGGCCTGATATTCTGGTTCCTAGAAAAGAACAGATGTACGTGTTTAGGAATAAACACTCCTTTATCAAAAGCTGAGAGTGTTTCTCTCTTTTACTTCATCTTCCAGAACTTCCAGTGTCAGAGCACAGAGCGTCTCTCCTCTCCGACAGATCGTCGCCCCTGAAGTCTGCACAAGCTGTGACGTTAGGTTGACTCCATTTTCAACCTGGCTTAAGGTTTCCTGACTGAAAGTAGCTCTCCAGAAGACCTGCACATCCTCAAAAGCTCTGAGCGACAGGAGAAAACACATGGCTCATTATGAACGATAAAATAACTCACTGTAGAGGTTGTGACCCATGTTTTGGATGAATTGGGAAAATATTGTCACTGTCTTTCACCATTTATTGTTTCTGTCACCTGTTTTCCTGTCTTTGAAGGTAGAGCAAAGTCGTTCTGTTCTTTGAATCCTCATCCAGAACTTGACCACTCAGGGAGCCGAGAGTAAAGCCTATGATACCGTTATGAAGGTCACTCCCTGATATCGAAAAGAGAGGGTATCAAACACAGAATCGTATTAAAGAGAACAAGAGACAATATTTAATATCTTCATTAAAAAACAACTTTTTTTAGCTATATTGAGGAGCCTAGTTTATAAAAAAAGGGAATTAATGATTCAATACAATCAGTAACTAATCTGACTGTGTCATTTGATTTAATTGTCTTTGTAAAGTGCCTTGAGATGACATGTGTTGTGAATTGGCGCTATATAAATAAACTGAATTGAATAAAACATGTTCACTGTATTAAAAAATCTCTGCAGTGATCACGGCAAAAACATGCGCAAACTATTTATAATTTCACCTACAGACCATTGTGGCAGTCAAGAAAATACATTGCAAGCCAAAAAACAAACAAACAAATAAATAAATAGATAAATCAGAACCTGTCCTTTTCTTTTAAAATATTGCAAACAGCAGAAAAAGAGGTCGGAATCACTATCTGGTAAAACTGAAAATGCAGGATTTCTTCTGAAAGTAGCTAACTAAGTAAAAGTAAAGTGTTAAACACTTTCAGAGTAAAAACCTACAAAGTGTCAAACTATAAAAAGGCCAATAGAATAATATTTAAAATTAGTTGCCAATAAAATATTTATATTAAAACACAATAAAGTCAATTTTGAAGATTTGAAAATAACTCTGTGGTCTTCCTGTTGGGTGATTCACATGTTAATGTAGAAAGTTTCCTAAATTTAGTGCTAGCAAAGTATGGAATGTGAAATGGAAGTCATGGGAGATAATTTTCTGGAACATTTAAGTAGCTTTCTGTAACCATTGGGTCTTAAAATGTCAGTAAACTGCATGGATTATTTTTCACAGTTCAGGTCAACAGGCCGTATGTGGAAGTTTGTTCCTTTAATGGAAAAAATCAGAAGGAGAGAGATCTGACTTTATTTCAAATCACAGAAAAGAATTTAATGTTGTATAATTGGATAAAATAACAACAACAAAAACACCTGACTGGTTTTTGAAGTTAAGGAATATCTAAAGTCATACGCTCAGTCTTGTTGGTGTTTAGAACAAGATTAGAGCCAATCACCAATTTGAGATAAAAAGCTGATTACAAGTAGTGTATTATGTCAAAATTATTTATCAGTCGATCTATCTCATTTTTAATCTACATGCTTAATGTATTCATTATTCTTTAAATTTCACTATTCAGGAGAGTTTTATGATTTACCAAGGATCAATATCTCCACAAATGATCCAAAGCCCTGAGACGGGCTGTCTGTGATCTGAGCTCCTCCCTGTGGATCACTGAGGTAGATGAAGAACACTTCCTGTCCCTCTGGCTCTGAGTCATCCAGGATGGTGAGGGAAACCTCAGTCTCTTCTTCGCCGGCCTGCAGAGACACCACAGTGGATTCCATGGAGAAGTCCTCCTCTTCCTTTGCGAGAGTCCTGGATGGCTCCATGGTGAAGGGAGGACGAGTTACACTTCCATCTGAGTAACATGACACAATAGCACAGGTTTGAGGCAAATTACAGACTAAATAAGGGTAAATAATTCCCAGTGAGAAGAAAACAGACCTCCATATGCCTGGACCCGGACATTCACAGCCTCTGCAACGCTGCCTGACCTGCGTACCCTCAGTACAACCCTTCGCTCCTGCTGATTTGCCTCATCTCTGTCCTCTTCCACTTGGACAAGTTCAGGGCCAATGCTCAAAACTCCACCAGTTGCATCACTGGCTTGTATGGTGACTGTGGCCACGCTGTGCAGTGGGTTAAGGCGAGGGGGGGCATCTGCCCAGGTCAAACTTGGAGTAATGACCTCGACGTGTGTTAAGTTGACGTAAAAGAGCTCGTCGCTCTCTGATAGGTCATCGTCAATGATGGAAAGGTTAAATGAAGCATTTGTTTGCTCAGGTGAGCTAAAAACCAAGCGGCCATCTGATGCATGGAGGAAATCCTCTCCTGGTCCCGCGCTGCCCCCTGATGTTGAGTATGACAGGTGAGTTGTGTTGCTGTGGGACCCGTACAGCTTCTGAACATAAAGTGTTATAGTTTGGATGTCCTCTGCGATAACAAGTTGACGAGAATCAGGCGCAAACTGGTAAATACCCAACGGTTCCACTTCTGCCACAGTAAAGCCTGACCTGTCAAAAAAAAGCAAAGGAGCCTCAGCTGTCAGCGGTCAGGTGTTGCCTAAAGTCGTCTTCTGAATACTACCTTAATTTAACAGCACCGGGTCCACCAGTGCCTGATGTGGCATCAGTAAGATGTAAAGAATAGGTTTCTGCTTCTAATGCATTAGAAAGAGCTGTGAATGGTATGGACTTCTCCTTCTGTCCATGAGCCAAGCTGAGCGAACCTAAACATAAAGAAAGGACACATACTCAACAGTTAGAAATTGTTGCAGGGTTTCATAGAATAATTTGAGAGGTTTATAAACACAGAAAAAAAGCTGATTAATTTGATTCTGAAAAAAAAAATCTGATTAATCCGTCCTCTAAGTTTAACGTATTTCTTACTGTTTCACCTGAGTTTGGAGTTATGTGTCCAAGTCTGAAGCCTGGTGGATTCATTCCTGAAGGATAACCAGCTTTCCATTGCACGATAACATCTCCAAAAAGCCCAGTTCGGGTCACCTTTGCCTCACAAGTTCCCAACTCTACATTTACAACCCCCAGAGCCAGTGAGGCAAATCCAACCTGAAAAAGGACAAGAAAATGGGACAGTAGATAAGGTTTAACTTAATGACAGATTTTTGGAGATAAAATTAAGATCTCATTAGATATGCTTAGTTCTAAACTATTTAAAATAAAGTAATAAAATTAAACTGTGGTTAACACAATATTATGTTAAGTTGAGAGTCGTTTAGAGTAGCAGCTGAGTGTAGAGAAAATAAAGACAATATTTCTGTCTACATATTTAACTTTATGTTTTATAGAAAGTCTCATTAAGGTAACCTAAATGTTAGTTCGATATTAATTCAAAAATATCAGAAACTTTAGATTCATGACTCCAAAACAAGTAAATATAAACAGTATAGATCCTTTTTGGAAACAATGAGAAGGTTTAATTTAAAGTAATAATTCCCAAATCTTATCATACTACCAAAACAAAAACTGGTAGTATGAAGACACAGCTCTCCCAGTACAACCATGTGGTTTATTATTTGAAAAAGTGAAATACACTTGTCCAGATGTTACCTCTGAGCTGGCAGCTTCCTCAGGAACAATAACTGCAGCAGATCTGGAGTCATCAAGCAGACGAGGCAAAGAGCCTTGGAGAGAGCTGACCAGTCTAACATCAGTCAGTTCTATGTTAAAGCTTTCACCAAATGACAAAAATACCTACAAAGAGAAAGGTGTGAGGGAAAAGAAAAATATTCATAATAGTAAGAACTATGTTAACGGAAAAATATTTCATTGAAAATACTGTTTTGCCAAATGCATGAGTTCTTAGTGCCGTCAGAAATCATTGTGATCCTTACTTGGCTGCTGATTGGGATCGTAATCTGAGTGAAGGCCTGTCCCTCTACCATAAGCAGCCTTCCTTGAGCTTGTCCTCCCAGTATGTCCTGAATGTCCATCAGTTCAGTTCCACTTCCACTTATCTTATAGCCAACACTGGCATTGCCATAAAGTCCTTCAAATCGTGAAACATTCACAAGCAGAGCCCGAGCGACCTGAGACCCTGAACCCCCCACCACTACAGACTGCTGCTCAGGGTTCAGCCAAAACACACCGTGGGGTTCATCATTAGCAGGCACCCTAAAAGAGAAAAAGAATGGTTAGCTGGAGAATAATTCAACAAATATAAAGCAAACAAAATGAGTTATAAGTTTGAAAAAACAAAACAAAAAACCAATTCAGATGAGTTTTTGTGATCCACTGTTAAATGGATGTAGGAAACGATCTCACCTCACCAGAGCAGAACATCAGTGGGTTCAAAATACGTTTTTACCTCGGCCAAGGAGGTTATGTTTTCATCGGCGTTTGTTTGTTTTCAAAATAACTCAAAAAGTGTCGGGTGGATTTTGCTCCAATTTTTACAGAAGGGGCGTATCATAACCTTTGACAAATGACTACGGCTTGGTAATGATCTGGGTCCGGTGTGAAGGTGGAGCTCACAAAATGTCGGTGAATGTGCTGCTTGGCAGAGGTCTGTGCTCTCCGAGTGCTTTTCTAATTAATAACGTAATAAAAGGTGTGTAAAGTTCCTTAATTTTTAAGCATCTATAAAACAAGTGTAAAAATAAAAGTCTGTAAAAGTAATGTTGAAATCAGCGTCAGTTATTAATCTCCTTATAAACAGTGTCAGTAATATATTCTATTGTAGAGGAGTGAGTATAACATAACTCTAGTTTCAGACCTTATTTGAGTTCTGGTCAGGTCTGGGTCGGCATCCAGGGTCCCGCCGCCGTCCACCGCTGTAAGCTGGACGATGTAGAGCTCCTCCAACTCTGGCACTGTGTCAGGCATCAGGTGAAGGATGATCTCTGCCTCTCTTTGGCCTTCCGGTATTATTACAGAGCCAGCTAAGGCTAGAAAGTCACCCACTGTGTCTGAGTCACTCACAATCTGCCACTGGACCTGGGATAAAATGATAGTTCTGCTAGCATTTGAACTTATATTGACTGATAGGGAGGAAATGTAGATTTTCGAGGTAGGCTTACTGTGATGTTTCCCATGGTTCCTCCTCTGCGAGCGATTAACAAGGAAATGTTATGTGGGCCTTCTGCTTCTGTGGATTCATTGATGACTCGTTGTTTCAGAGCATCAGCAGTGAACTGGACTATACCATTAGGGTCTCCAAACTTCTCTATCTATAATAAGAACATTTAGAAGAAAACCTTAAACTTTTAGAATCGATAATCGCTTAACTGATTCGTGATGTATTTTTTTTTATTTTTTAAAAAGTACCTTAAGTGTTACTGAACCAGCCTGAGGATCAACATCCATCTCCCCAGAAGTAACACTCAGCTCTATCACAAACGTTTCCTCTATTTCCACTTCTCCATGAGGCAGAATCCGTAGCTCTATGATACCGACGCTCTCCTCTCCATCTTTAAAAAAGAAAGAGCCACTCACAGGAGCTCTAAAGTCTGTATTTAAAGCAGGCAGGGCGTCTCTGCTGTTTGGACCGAGGATGTTCCAAGCAACCTGTGAAAAGGAAAAACATTTGGCATAAAGGAATCTGATAGGGAATCACATGATCCTGTTTTTTGCTCCTGGCACAATTAATGTACCGTTGCATTGCCCAAAAGGCCTCCTACTCTTTCCAAAACAAGACTCAGCTTCAAAGTAGAGTCTGGGTTTGCCAAAGTTATTAGACTTTCATTCACAAAACGGGCGACTCCATTTGGAGAGTCACTCTTTCCAATGGTGACTCTTGTAACTTGTTGGGAGCCCAGAACAGCTCCGCCGGTGGCACCAACCAGAATGATTTCAAACACCTCTGAAGGTTCGCTGGTAGAAAAAAAGTTTGGTTGAGTAAAATTCCAAATAATGTTTATTTACATGAACCGTTTCGTTTGTTTTTTTATAATACAGCAGGTCCTCACCTGTCTATGTCATCAATAATAGTGACATTGATGAAGCTGATATTTTGGCCGTTGACAAACATCAGTGAGTCATTGTGCAGGAAGTAGTCGAGATCAGGGGTCGCACTCAAGCCTCTCGACACATAGTGAGCAGAGACGGTTCCGTAGGAACCCACTCTCCTCACCACAGGGATCAACACATGACCAACATCTTCCTCAACTGAAAAATATGAAGAAAAATATTCATCTTCTGCCTCATTTTCCACTTATTATAAAGTCATACCCCAAACTTTTTTTTATAGATGTTTTAAGTGTGATATTAAGGGAACAGACATAAATTAATTAATGGCAAAGGTTCAATGATACAGCTGTGGCAAAAATAATAAATGATTACAGTGCAGCTGATTGAATTCTGTCATTTAAATGTTATTAAAAGTCCAGAATGGTCAATTTTAAAGGGAATTGTGCTAAACATAATCATCGTGTCTTCCTAGCAGAGGTTTCAAAGACAGCGAAATTGCTGATAGTGAGAATGCAATGAATTTAAGCATTCAATATTCCATAAAATTAGAAATATTATTCAATCGTTCTAAACTTCACAGCTTAGTTGCTGTGAAGAAAGTTTCATGAAGACCAAGAACATTCTGAAAGCGCCTGGATTTTCTCCTTAATAACTCCAGTCCTCAAAAGCTGGAGCCCTTCAGGATTATAAGTTCTTCTGTTGGGACCTTTGGACACTGGCCATAAGACAAGAAGGGCAGCAAAAGAAACTATTTCTCCTTAAACATCAAACGATGGAGAGACAGAAATTCTGCAAGGACTAGACTACAGAGGATCGGGACTAAGTTGTTTTTTTTCTCACGAGGCTTCTTTCAGACTTTTTTTTATATCTGAAAAAAGTAAGATCCATGTGAAATAAACGGATGAACACTTTAATAAATCTTTTTTAATGTTAAAATTAAGACAAGTTGTCCTTTTTTTCTAAAAATGCCCCCTTGAACACTGCAGTGTACTTAAAACTCTTTCTGCTGTCTTTTTTTTTTGTACCTGTAATGTTAATGTAGTCCTGTGTGAACTCCAGGATCCCCTCAGCATTGTCATTCTGCAGTATAACCACTAAAACAGAAGATATGTTTCCAATAGCTGGAGGTTGGTCCAACTGAAGTCCTGATTCTAGGACTGTGTAGTCCACAGCACTGACCAGCAGAGGGAGACACAAAACAGAAAAAATTAAAGCACACTCAGCAGAGCAGGAGAAACTGAATCCAATCAATCTCATTTAAGAAAATGTGACAACCTGAGATCAAGCAGATCTACATTAGTAATGTTAAGGAAGAATATCTCGGGTCCCTCTGGAAGACTGTCATCCCGGATATGAAGCGTAACTTTGTGTGAAGTTTGTCCCACTGTAAACAGTAATTGTCCTGAAGCTGAAGAAAAGTCTGTTCCACTGACTGCTGTGTAGCCGGAGGTCTCATAGGTCACCAACACACTGCCCAAACTGCCAAAGGAGCGAATCACTGTCACATTAACCTGTGTAAAAAAAAACATAAAAGGAAATTAAAACGTGGTGGTTAATGCTAATCAGAACACTGTTTCTTAGCTGTAATTTTCCACTAATAACATAGATCTCAAGTTTGAATGATCTCACCATTTCCTCCTCTTCTCTCGTTGTGAGCTGGAGTTGGTCGAAAGAGAAAAGTCCATGAGGGAGATCGCTTGCAATCATGGTAACTCTTGCATGCCTGGCGTTGGGACTTATTTCCAGTCCTAGTGTAGCAGAGGTCAGAGAGAGCTGGTAATCACGCCGCTCTTCAGGGAGTTCATCATCAATAACCTGTGAGGATAATAGATATGGGCAAACTTCTATTCAAGCAGAAGGGAATTTCCAAATTAAGACTAAAATAAAATGACATACCTTTAGAGTAATGGTGGCAACAGACTGACCATCACTCATAGTGACGATGCCAAAAACTGCTTCGAACTCTGAAACTAAAGCTGGAGTAATATTCCAATAAACTTGGACCTCGCCAAAAACACCCGGACCTCTCACGACGCTGCACAGAAACTCACAATTACAAAAGTGTTTTATCATCCTTTCTAGATTAGTGTTACGGTATCACATTTAACTCACTTGACCATGGCAGTCCCATTATAGCCTTCCTGAGGTTCCCCAATGATGACGTTTCTAGATGACTCTGCTATTCCAATAATTCCCAAGGCAGCTTTGTCTGCTCTTATGGTTACAGTTACCTCCCCTGAACAAAGTTATTAAAAAACATATAAAGTAAATAAGTGAGAATTTTTTTTTCAACAGATTTTTTTAAGCTGGAAAGTGAATAGCATACATCTGAAATTAAAGCAGATAATGAAGCATTCAATGTTTGAAAACAGAAGGTTGTTGTTTTAGACAAGGCAGCTTAAACCAAATAAAGACTAGGATGGAGTCAGTATCACTGGGAGTCACGGAAAATGTTGTTATGAAAAGCAAACAATGAACCAGTGAAAACCAGTGATGATCAATGATCATGTTTGTCTAATTAATATCATTAAAATGAATTAATGAATGTTAATTTAAAGAAATAAAGACTAGAAAGCCTAACAACATTAAAATAGAAATGGCATCTGAGTCTAAGCTGAAGGGAATGTCAGATCAAGTTAAGCAGAAAAGAGAGACCTTTTTCTCAGTAAGTTCAAATACCATTAATTTGCCATATTTAAGTAATACAAACCATGCAAGGGGTCAATAATAGCACCACTGTCAGCAGGAAACAAGCGTACAGTGAAGTGTTCATCTCCTTCTAGCAAATTATCAGCGAGGGCTTTAATCACAAACGACTTGACAGACTCCGTCTGAGAAGTAAAATGTAAAAAAAACTGTGCTATTTTATTCCAAATAAGGCTGAAAAACGATGAATCAGAAAGCGGCTCATTTATACTACACCTCAGTGAAGACAAGCGTTCCATTAACAGGAGAAAGGTCATCTATGGCCTGGTCTTCCAGCTGCCACACCAGCGTCACTCCACCCTCACCTCCTTCACTACGTACCACAGTGAGTGTCGCCACAGCTGCAGGGTCGTCTAAAAACTCTGGCTCAGTAACAACAACCTAAATGGAAAAATGGTTTGAACTAAAGGTTTACATTCTTAAAAAAAGAAATGTATAAATGTATGTTGCTCTAATTACATCAGTAACCTATTTTTACCACCTTACGGTACTTTATTTGAAGTACAAACCTCTTCAGTGTACCACCTAGTTTTATAGCTCAGTAGATATCACGCATTCACCTCCAAGTCTTGAAATCCAAATCGTCCAAGAGGCGAGTCATTAGACGGAACCACAACAGTCACAGAGGTCACTTGTCCAAGACGAGCTCCACCGATCACTTGTAGTAAATCCACTCTGAAGGTCTCTGAGGGCTCTACCTGTTCATCATCCAAGACCGTGATGGCTATGGATGATTCTTTCTAAAGGTTTGACAAAAACAAAGCATAAGCCACTCAGTACTATGTTTAAGCCATTTCTTGTTGCAGCTTGGAAGCCTGTGTCCTGATTTACCTGGCCGTCTTGAAAGGTGATGTTTCCTGATACAGGGGTGAAGTCACTGAGGTCAGCTGTAATCGGCTGAGCCTCCCAGTAGGCAACCAGTCTTCCAGTCGTGCCAGCAAGTCGTACCACTGACAAATGGAAAACATTGTCTGGTGGTGGTATCTCATAGGCAAACACACTTCCAGGTAAATCCTAGGCAAAAGAATTAGTAATGTCAGTTTTTATAAAAGATTATTTAGACCCTGGACATAGATTTATCTCTCATCTGCGTTCACCTTTTTACAGGCTCACCTCAGAGAAGTTGAACTGCAGAATCCCTCGTGGATCATCATTCTCCTGGATGGTGACCTCTGCTACTTCCATCCCAGGCCTCCTTACACTTGGCCGCCCTGCTCCGACGGACCCTCCTACTAGCTCCACGCTAGTAATATTCACCAGAAAACTTTCTGCAAGCTCTGGGACTTCATCCTTAAAAATACATCATTATGCATATTCAGTAAAATGAAAGGATTGTGAACTTTGAGTATGTTACCCATCCTTACTGGTAGGATAGCGATAGAGACAAGGGCCACAGTGGCACCGTTGACCATGACAATGGTGTCGTCTTTGGCTAAGTAGTCCTCTCCTGCAGAAGCCTGATTGGAAGGGGGGTGGTACAGGGCTGGTTTAGTCTGGTAATGGACCGCTACCTCACCTGATGATCCCTGCTCCCTTACAACAGAAAGAGTCACATTGACCGGAGTTCCTGCAGATTGGAAAAAAGAGGATTAAGGTAAACAATAAACGATGACATACCAGACATTACTCAAAACCACAAGAACTGTGCCTGCAAGGATGCAACCGCAAACTCAAATGGAATTTCTTAGGATTATATCTGAAAACCCAGGACAAAGTAATGCAGAATTTGAAGTCCTTGGAAAATGGAATAGAGTTTTTTACTATCATCAATTGTTTGGCAGGTATTTCTATTAATCTTCATTGTACCTAAAGAAATCCATAGGAATCAATTACTTTGAGACCTTAACAATAAACAGAGATCGGATGGGTTAAATTTAGCTTAGGCAAGGGAAGGAAAGTTTATTTCAATAGCACAATTCAGTGCACGGATAATTGCCAAAAAAAAACCTCAACATTAGAAGGTAAGCAGGATGATTTGAATAAACATTTCTGCAAAAACTCCCGTAATAAAATCTTAATGGTACATCTTACTTTATATTTTCCATTTAACTCTCACAGGTTAAATGTAATGTAAGGAACAGACACTTATTGATTTCTTTCATTGAGGTTCTTACTCTGTGGTTCCTGGGTTAGTATAAACTGGGAATCCAGATGCCATCCAATCACGCCATAGGGCGAGCCGTTTGGTAGGATGGTAAGCAGAGCCTGAGCCTGCTGCCTGTCAATGACTGCGCCTTGTTGCATCTCCTGAAGCCCCAAGGTGGTGACATCCCGGAGGGTGATTATGACACTCTCAGATACCTCAGGCACGCCATCTGCTATGATGGCTAATGAGATAATGGCTACTGCCTGACCTTCAGAGAATGTCACCTGTAATGGAAATTACAGTTTTGCACTCAATAATTTATTAATTACACTAAATGGATGACAGTGTTTATCTAATAAATGATTTTAAAAATGTTGCTTATGGGGTTTATTGTTCTGTGTGAACTTACCACTCCAGATGTTGGGTAAATGTCTGCTAAACTACCGTTAGCAGCCCAGTGAACAGTCAGTCTGCCAAAACGTCCTCTTTTTCTCTCGACATTAAGAGAAATTTCATTATTTTGTTCCAACTCCTCCACCTCCATGTATAAAGAATTCTGTGAATGAATACACAGCTGAGCTTTATACTCAGAAATCCTTTCAGTAACACGGGGAGCTGTTTTAAAAATCAAATCTTACCTGAGCAAAGCCAATAACTCCATGGGCATCATCATTAGATGGGACTATAATTGTAACCTGGCCACCAAATCCAATCTCTGCCCCTCCTTTTGGGTTCTTCAGCTTTACTCTGAAGAGCTCCTCCACCTCAGGGATGTCATCATCAATTATGTTCACTGCTAGATCAAGCTCACTATCACCAGGCGCAAAGTATAACTCCCCAGAGCTGAGTGTCAGAAAGGAATGACATTTCTTTCTTTAACTTCTTTTTCAACAAAAACCTGTTTTCAACAGTTGTTATCCATTTCATACCTGGGTATGAAGTCAGACTGATTTGAGACAGATGTGAATTCATAGATAGTGGAGCTGTTGTCTTCAGAGGAAGCCAGAAGGACCTTTGTGGCATTGAGATATGGCACCATGAATGAGACAAAGCTATTGGCTCCAGGGACCCACAGGATCATGGTGAACAGGTTGACATCAGATCTCCAGGAATAAAGGGAGGAACCATTTCTTCCAGTTAACAAGGCATATGCTGAGAAAAAGAAATATCTTAGGAATTTGAAATGACACAAAAATCTTTCTGTAAAAGAAAAAAAAAAGATCATCAAAACTTTTTTGTTGTTCTATTTTTTAAGAACTGTTAGATGGCTCTTTGTATTACTTTGGTAAGCAGTGGTCTCTACCTTTAACCTACACTGTGGAATTTTGTGGAGCCTCTTTCTCATCGTTCAAAAAATTGAACAGTAACCTTTGCTGAAACAGGTAACCTCTGAAGTGTTTTCTTTTTTAACCTTCCAGCTGCATCAATGGCATGTTCTATAAGTAGTTTCTGTGTAGGTTAACCAAGGCTCTGTTTTCTACATCTGTAGAGAATGGCTTTCACTGTGGTTGACTGGAGCCCAAAACAATCTCTGAACTGGCTTTGCAATTTATTTCAAGAATGATAAATGCCATTGACTTTATTTATTATTTGTTTTTGAAGATTTTTGAGGTAGAAAGATGATGTGCTGCTTTTTGTTGCACATGTTCTACTTTTCTCTTAATCAATTGATTTAACTAAAAACTGCTTTAAGTCTTTGTCTGATATGAAAATTCCTCAGATCATCTGAAACATGTGAGATTAGTAAAACAGAAAAAGTCGTTGAAACAAAGAACTTTTTTACTGTATATTTTCAAGTATTTAACATGAGCACTAAATCTTATCAAGTAGAGTTTTTCATCACGTGTCTTACTGATCCCTGATGGTACAGTGAAGCAGTGAATGGAGACAAGCCCTGGGTGAAGAAGAGACTGATGGTGCTGTGGGAAAGGCTTTGATAAACTCCACTGAAAAACTTCACAGGATGGAGAGAGACCTGTTGGGAAAAAATAAAAATACAAACAAAATAAACCTAAGCAAACAAAAAAGGTTCAGAGGTGTATGTTCATTCACACTAGAATAACATGTTTATATAACCACTCGCCTGACAGACACGCCCAAGACTGAATAATTACAAGTTCGGGAGTCCTTTTGTGGTTCTGCTGTGCAACACACTGAGGCCTTTCCACATAAACCAAAAACCACAACGTTTGCAGACTCAGAAGTATTATATCATTTTATAATAAACAAGGAACTTCAAAAAAACATGTATAGTCAAACCAATACTGTGAGTTTTGGAATCAAGGAGGAAACAAAAGAACAAAGATGTTTAGTAAACAGTTTCTTCAATGTTTTTGAAGTCTGTAATAAAATCTGTTGCATAATTACCAAAAATATATGGAGCAAACAAAGCACAAAAACCAAACAATGAAAACCAATTCTGTTTCCATGCTGTGGATTTAACATCCAACACCAGGCGTATATAGTGAACCTAAACATGTTCATTTTGACTCAGCAGCAGGTTGCTGACACAAAATCCAGATATCTAGTTTTATCATTTAAAATATAGTGAAGTACCAGTTCTAATACAGATATTTAAAATCATTTGCAGCAGCCTTAATGAAGTACAGGTTGTTGGTTTACTGTTTGAGTTTTCTTTAGCTATGTCTCCAAACTGCAACAAAAGGTCTGGAGTTTATGCTTATTTAGTCATTGAAACTATAATAGAAGGTTGTACATTACTGTGTGACTTTATTGGTCACAAAAACTCTCATACAATCTGTATCATGTGATGTGTATCACTATAGGACTTTCCTTGGAAAAGCTCAGATAGGTATTGAGAACTAAAAATACTAACCCGGACATCGCTTTCTACAACACAATTAAAGGGCCTTTATAGGGCAAAATATAACGTTTTAATATTTAAACTATGTTTTAAACCTAAATCTGCTGAATTTATGCATGTCTGATTAAGCCGCATAAATTCTGCTATTGGTAAACCAGCAGCCATGACTGTAGAGCAGCGATTACTGTGCTGTGCCTGCCAAGCAAAAAATAACCTTTAAGCTTTTTCAGATCAGCTTGTAGCAATGTAAAGCTAAGCGTTTAAAATAGTCAAACAAGTTTCATCACCTTCAACAGCAATCAACAGCAGCGTATCCTCTCTTCTTGTGTTGATTACCTCCACCTGAATGGCTTTGCCAGGAAGTGGGAGAGTTTGTGGATTCTGAAAACTGCCACTGCTCCACTGCAGAATTGAACAGCTTCCACTCTGGCTGTCAATGCAAACTAACAGAAGGAGCATGTCTGCGTGAATAAAAGGAACGAGACTGAGGATGTCCTGCTCAAAGTCAAGAGTCTGGTGGAGAGTAAAGGAGCCGCCAGTCCAAACAAAAATCTGGAGAATCAGAAAAAGAAAGTAGGTCATGTGTAACTAGAGTTAGCATTTTCAAAATGAATTTTCATTGGCAAAAATGAATTTTCTCTTAATGAAGTCAGAGCCTATATTACCTGGCTAGATGCTATTAGATAATCTTTGCCTTCATTGGAGAAGTGCTTCACATCCAGGGCTTCAACACCAAATATTTGTTCCTTTAGTAGATAAAAATACAATATATCATGCTCAGTGTCATTGTAGTATAGCATTGTATTCAAACATTACAATAATGATGCAACATGACTGATTTTATGCTTACCAATGTGATGTTTAGGTCCTTTTGTAGCTTATAGATGCTAAGATTGGTAGCAGGGGAGAATGGAGGGCCAGCGTTCGTAACACCTATGTACGTAGAGCCATTTACTGCAAACCCAACACATGAGGCTGGGTCTTTGATTGTAAGAGACTGCAATAATCAAAACAGAGAGGTTATAATGTGTCCTGAATCATCCTTCCTCTTTCAGTATTACCTAAAAGTGTTGCTCTAGGTCAGGTAAAATGTGGAGGTTACCTCTATTGGCACAAAAACACCTTGCCATCGATACAGAGTCGCCAGAGTACCGACAGTCCCAACCGTTGGCTTCAGGTCCAGCCTCAGAGCCAGAGAGGAAGATCCAGACTCTCTCGGAATGGAGCACCAAGCAGATGTAGGGTTGTCCTCAAAGCTCTGATACACCCCGATGGCTGGGAGGGGACCCTCTGTCGAAAAAAAAAAGAAGAATATCATCTGAGTCAAAGAACGGTACAATCACAGTTTTAGACTGATTTCAAATTTTTATTCTAACCAGAGGCTGTGGCTGTGTCAGACTCCATCTCCCACTCCACACTGACCGCTGAGTCCAAGCCATTACTGCGAGAAACAGTGAGGAAGACTGCTCTGCTCCCTTCCTCTGCAACCATTGTTGTGCTGGTTCTGAATAGAGATACAATCAATAAATCTATCAAAATGATTCAGATTTTCAAAGTTTAAAACATGCAAAAGGCTGCAAACATTTGCATTCCTTTCAGAGTCTTCTGATGTAAAGGTGCTGAGACCTGTTGAACGACGGCCCGATTCGGAACAAGCCGGAAGGGGCCACGTTCTCCAGGACCGTGATGAGGATTTGAAGCTGGTTCCCAAGCCGTGCCCCTCCCGTCGGGTTGAAGAGAGTCAATATGAAGGTTTCATTCCCTTCAGGTTCAGCATCACGTATTGCCCTGACCTCCAGCATCTGAAACAACACAGAAGCTTAGCATAAACATGCACTGTTTGTAACTTCTTTTATTGCCACTGCTTAGTTAAATCATCTTCTAACTTACCCTAAACCTGACCCCATCCTCCAGCACCACAAAACCTTGCGTTGGCATCACATCACCCTCAGCCAGGCTGCCATTAGCATCCATAATGGTAAACTGAACAGAGACTGTGCCAAAAGTGCCTTCCTCTGGGTTACGAACCACATAGAGCTGAGCTATGCTGTCACTCAGCTGTGACACAGTCGTAGGCTCTTTTAAAAGGAAGTGATCACTGGTGTTAAAGGAAATTACACCATGTCCATCGTCACTGGCCAGGATATTTACAGTGGCTGTTGAAGAAGAAACAGGTAGTTAGAAAACATACAATGCAGTATTAAATACTTAATATGATTAACATTCACTAGAGCAAACATATACATTGAATTACAAAATAAAAACATTTGGATAAATAAAGTATATATATTTGATTCCAAGACACAAACAGCACTCTGAATACGGTATGACCAAGTGCTGCAACTAATGATTACTCTGCTAATTGATTCATCGAATATTTTTTCAATGAATAATCAAATAGAAAAGGTTGATCTATCTGTCCGTCCGTCCGTCCGTCCGTCCGTCCGTCCGTCCTATGCTATCTATCTATCTATCTATCTATCTATCTATCTATCTATCTATCTATCTATCTATCTATCTATCTATCTATCTA
>JAUZNJ010003861.1:1607-18542 GCA_034780135.1 Jordanella pulchra | reverse complement strand
TCAGATGAAAGAGTCTAATTCCATTTCCCAAAGAAAAAGAAACAACAAAAAACATTTGTTCAATCAAACATTAGAAATTGTGACGTGTCTCTGCAAAATTTTCTGTATTGGTCCATATTTATCTGCTAAGATTAACAGAGAGGAATCGAGGGTTTGAAGTTCATTCTAAGAAACATAATATTGAAGGTTTTTGGTTTTCCATTTAAATGCATGTATATGAAACTTTCCCATAATTATGATCATATTTACCATGATCATTCTTTAGCGATGTCATTCTTAAATATTAGAACTTGATTTATATCAGAGTTATGTTTATGATTTAAATACTTAACCATATGTGCAGATTCTGCCAAAAATGACCTGTTACCCGACATGAGCAGAAGAGATGTTCAATAGTTTCAGGTTCTTCAAAGCAAATAGCTCATCCTTCAACCTCGAATCTAAATCTCTCTGCTGTTGGTCGTAGCCATTAATAATTTTATATTGTGTATTTGTTAAAAAGTTGCCTATAATAAAAATGACGTTCAAAATCTTTCCGTTTCTTGGTGCAGTCCTTTGTGATTGGCTGTTTTTCATTAAAATAATGGTAGTATTTGCAAGGCGTTCTTTGATTGGATGAAACAGGGTAATCTGTGATTGGCTGGTGGTGCTCAACCTGCTGGCACAAATATCAAGCCAAGTTTAAGGTTGCGAGTGAGCAGAAATAGGGTCGAACACGAGCAGAAAGATAGAGTCGAGCGTGAGCAGAGGGAGCCAAGCGTGTTTGTCAGAGTTGAGCGAGCGTATGTGAGATCCGTATGCACAGAATAGATTTCTTCGTGCTCAACCTAGTGGCACAAATATCACGCCATAGATTTGTCGGCTGATTGCGTCATAGCACCGCCCCTCGGCATGTTCAGATTGCTAGACTCCTTTAAATACCAACAAAAGCAGCCTCTTTTTGGTCCGTTTTAAAGGATGGGTCCCGTGTATCTTATGTAGTCTTGGGTATCCAATGATTCATTGTGACTCCACTGCTTTTGTCATGATCTGGGACTCTTAGTCCCTCCTGTGTGGGTCTCTCTCTCTCCTGTGCGCCTTTCCTCTTCCTCCACCAGATGGCGCCAAGGGCTGTTGGATGTGCAGTGTGATTCTCGAGTGCTCAGGTGTTTCCAATCAGCCCTCATCTTCTCCTGAGCATTTCTACAGCTGGTGCCCAGTAGTCGGAGCCGAGTGTTTGCTATCTGATGGTATCACAAAGCCTTCTGAGTATCATGCGTCTCTTGTGATCTCCTCGTTGCTAGTTTATGTGAGAAACTAATTCCCTTGTGTTTATCTCCTCGTTGCCTTCAGGTTCTCCTGGAAAGTCTGGACGCCGTCTGCTCCTGGCTTCTTCTGTGAGTCTCTCTCTTAGTGACACCGTGGTTTTTACCCATTGGATGCCCGAGCTCTCTGTTCCTTTCCTCGTTGTCTACTTGGATCCTCTGAGCCCGACTACTGGCAGCATAACCGTTCCTGGAGAAATCGTTCTATCTGAGCCGACCTGTCCATTTCCCACCACACTCCTTCTTGCTTGTGGACCCACACTGGATACTAGGACCCCGGACACTGGAACCCCCCTCTGATTTCCACTCTACTATCATCAACAGTAAGGAAACAACCATTATCATTCTGTCACTGAGTTTTCCCACGTGACATGAACTAACCAGTTTGTTTCCTCTCTCAGTGACAGTTCCTGCCGTTCTGTTTTCCCCGGATCAGACTTTGGTCTCGCTTCCAGTCTCATCTCCTCAATAAATATCTTTAACTTAAATACGCTTGTCTGTCTTAGTGTTCTGCATGTGGGTTAGACAGCTCAAAAACCCAAACATGACAGCTTTGTGCTTAAAGGAAAGGGAGACAAACAGTGGTGAATATTGTTAATGCAGTTTAATATAATAAAAGTAAGTGAATGGTTCCGTCTGAAATTAATAAAATTACTTTTAAAAGGTGGATGGAGTCAAATATGTGGCAGAAATGTATGGTTTATTCAGAGGGTTAACTCTGTGACTGAGATCATGGGTTCGGCTGATATTTCAGCTCAGATTCAATATCTGTTCAGTGAACTACTGATCTGAGATCTGTGACCATGGTTCTGCTGCTGAAGCTCATCAACAAGGAAATTAGCAACAGAGCAGCAGGAAGTAGTTCAGCATCTAATCTTTGCGTGATTGGTGGATCAACCATCACGGTTGCTAGGCGACAGAGCGTACGTTAAGTGAGGGACAGTGAAAGCCGAAGATGTCATGATCTGGGACTCTTAGTCCCTCCTGTGTGGGTTTCCCTCCTGTGCGCCCTTCCTCTTTCTCCACCAGATGGCGCCAGGGGCTGTTGGATGTGCGGTGTGGTTTCCAGTGGCTCAGGTGTTTCCAATTACCCCTCATTATCCCCAGTGTATTTCTACAGCTGCTGCCCAGTAGTCGGAGCCGAGATAACAGTTCCTGCCGTTTTGCTTCCCCCCGGACCTGGATGTGGTCTCGCTAACCAGTCTCATCATCTCAATAAACATCTTAAACTTTAAAGCGCTCTTCTGTTTTGGTGTTCTGCATGTGGGTTAGATGGCTCAAAAACCCAAATATGACAGAAGAAGCATGTTTGAATCCATAGCTGAACACTTCCTGCCTCCTTATTTTCACAGAAGGATCCAGTCCAGGTAGAACCAGCACCAGCCTACCTGGAGTTGCCACTGGTGTATAAGTTGACCTGGATCCCGGTCCCTTCTGAGTATCCACAAAATCCATCTTGGAATTGACCCTTCAATTGTTTTTCTGGGTCGGAGCCATTTAACATGGGCGCACTTGTAAAAAATGTCCCTTCTTTCTCTTCTTCAGTAAGAAATGAAAAATGTTTCTTTACGTGTTTGAGAGTAAAACCATGAGCAGGAACCAACCTCTTGGCCTCTTTTTAAAAGATTTTAAACTGTTAAACTTCAGACTCAGAAATTAATCTGTACAATCTAACATTTTAACTCACATTTAAGTTTTTCTAGTGTATTTTTCTCTTTGCTGTTACCCTTCAGTTTATAAAGTAATGATTTATTTGTGTGTGAAAAGTCTAAAACTCATATTTCTAAAAGGAGAAAAATGGAAAACAGTTCAGAGGTGTGTGACTATGTGCTGTGACACAGCGTGAAATCTGTGCAGCAGGTCAGGAACGGCGTGATCGAAGTTCAGTTCCTCAAGTATAAACCAGGCTTCAGTCTGACCTGCACCTGGCTAGTAGAGTAGCTTTGCAGGCCCTATCAGGTTTTTAGACCCTCAGACTCTCAGTAGATCGAGACACTGGGACGGTTTGTACTGATGTAACCTTAGAGAGAGAAAACACCTGACTAAGGATTTGTTTGGATGCAACATCTTAACCCCCAACCTCTGATTGTTTCTTTTGTCTTTTATTTGTGATTTTGTTTCCAACCCATGTAGACTTTAACTTCCAGGAGAAATTACTGGAGACAGTAAATCCAGATATTATTAAAGCTTTTATTCAAAGACCAGTGTTTATAAAAGCCTTTAAGGCTGTCAGAGTGTTAACTGCAGGCTGCCTTGCACATTAGTCAGGGTTATGTGAGTGTGTGGTATGGCTCTGGGAGTGATGGTATGTGTCATCGACACTCTCAGATTGGATGACTGAGGATATACAGTTTGATCTTTGCAACCTGAGCCTGCATGTATCCCACCATCCCTCCGTCTTTTACCTGACCCACTTACTGCATGAATCCCTGGCCTGGAGTGGACCATTCAATGCTCTGCATCAACAGTGTAAAATCAAACACCAGCTGGAAGCACACTCAGCCCCCTGGAGTTTGGTATTCAGCTGCGGCTGTTGCGTTCTTTGGAATATATTCACTATATTGCCTGAAGTATTTGCTCAACCATTCAAAAGATGGGGATCAGGTGTTCCAATCACTCCTGTGGCCACAGGTCTATAAAATCAAGGATCCAGGCATGCAGACTGTTGCTACAAACATTTGTGGAAGAATGGGTTGATCTTCGCAGTGAATTCCAGCGTTGAAGTGTGAAAAGAAGCCATCCGTAAAACAAACCAGTCCTGAAACTTCTTCGGTTTTAAATGTTCCACAGTCTGGAAGCCGATACACATTATGCAAAGAAATAGAATAATATATGGAAGTGGGACAATTCTGATTTCTTTGGAGGTGAAAAGATTTGATTTGGGCCGTTCTGAAAGCCATGAAATTCCAGTTATATAATGTACAGGCATATGGCCAAAATAGAAAGAAAACAGATTTGGATCGGATTGGCCTGCTGTTTGAATGTAGCCAAAAGATCCCCAAAAGCTGGACATCATTCAGAGCTGAAAAGAAATTCAGGAACAAATGAGAAAGAAAGTAGCTGAGATCAATCATTCTGGAAAGACTCCAGAAAGACCCACAACAACATCCAAAGATCTACCTCAGTTCAAGCCAGAGTTCAAGTGTCCTTGTCAAGAAAGAGACTGGACCAAAGTGGATATCCAGAACCACTGCTGAGCAAAAAGAACATTGTCAAGATGTTCTTTTGAGGAAATATTCTGTGGACTGATGAGACAAAAATAGAACTTTTTGAAAGGTATGAGTCCCATATCATCTGCAGTCAGAGTAACGGGAAAGAACATCGTACAAACAGCAAAAATGGAAGAGGTAGAGGGATGGTCTGGAGCTGCTGAGCTGCTTCAGGACCTGGAAGACTTACTGTGATGAATGGAACCATGAGTCCATCCATCCAGCCATCAGTGGCCTAGTCAAAGTCCTGACCTGAATCCTCTTTAGATGTTTGTCCTGACCTTCAAAAGGCTGAACTACAAAAGTCCTGGAGATGACAGACAAAAACATTTCTGCTGCTCTGGAAAAGACTCACCGAAGATCGAGCAACAGCTGTACCTCGTAGCTAACTGGCCCAACTGTCAGGGTCCTGGGTTTTGTGTTTTCTTTTCTGTTATTTCTTTTTCTTTTCAGTCGCTAGATGGAGCCAGCGACTATGTTTGGAGCTGGTCCATCCACATGCCTGAGACCAATCCACTACTTGGTAGAGTTTAAAAGAAGCAGACTGTTGGTACTTCAGCGCCTGAGTGTTTTCCTCTCATGGTATTCAGAGCCCTCCAGCGTAAGCCCAAGTTTTTCTTTGCCTTCCTAGAATCTATGGTAACTAATAGTTGTTTCATCTCCTCTCAAGGTGCTCCTTCATCCAGAGAAGCCCTGAGAGATCCACTTGGATTGCTTACTGTGTTTGTATGAATAACATGGATTTTTCCCACTGGTTGCCGCGCCCATTGTCATCTCCTCCGGAAGATCCTCATCTAAAGTCAGTCTAACTTGCTGGCAGTCACAAGCTTCTCAAGCCCACTTCAGGTACAGTCAGCCTACTCACCCTCTGCCACAGCCAAGCTCCGATCAACAAACCTTCAAGCTCTATCTAGTTGACCTTTTGGAACCAAAATGACCCTGGACGTTCAAAACATTCCCTGGTATAACCCTGACAAGAACCCCCTCTCTAGACAGATCAACAGCTTCAGAATAGGTGAGACCTTTTTCACTATTTCTTCAAATCTTCAGAAATTCTGAGCTACCTAAACTCATCATCTCTCTCCTGTTTCTTAAGTGTGACAAATTGAAGACGGCCCCTTTCCAGTTCAAGGTTCTGTTACAAAATATTGTCAGATCTTTCAATAAATCCCTTAAACCCCCTTTGCCTGTGTTCTGCATTTGGGCTAGAACTTAAATATCCAAACATGATACCAACAAGCTAGGAGGCTTTTATCCCTCAATCAAAACATTTATTTGAAAGCTGCTTTCTGTTTCTTGTATATTATTTGACTAATATTTAAATTTGTTTGATGTTCAGACACACCTCAGTGTGGCAAAAATAAAACAAAAATCAAACCCCTGTCTCTATCTAAATGTTTAAACCTTCTACCTATAGATATATTTATAATAAACAGGATAGAAAAGAATAATAAAATGCTACCTGTACAAGTCCACAAGAGGCTGCAGAAACAGTTGAAAAATGTTTATTTTTTGTCATATTAAACCAAAATAAAAGCAGAAACAACATCAACCAGACATTTTCAATCTGCAGTAAACATTTAAAATCCCAAAGTACTTTTTTATTTAAATATCTCAATACGTACCAACTGTGTATCAACAGGCAAACGTCTTGATATCATACAGAGAAAATCAAAATATTCAGTTGAATGAAGTAAAAAACATGACAGAAGGTCATAATCAGCCTCTTGCCCTACCTGTTGAAGCCTGTCCATTGATTCACCCCACGTTCCTCACACAATCACCCAACATTCATTTTCTCTCCTTTCAATCCGTTCCTTTGTTTACCGTCAAAATCCTGCAGTGTATTTAGAGAGTTCATGCCAAAAATCTCAGTGTAAGACTTTAAAAACACAACAAAGTGCAAAATCAGGCCTACTTTAGAAAAGCTCTGTACAAAAGTATAAACAGAAGAACAAGTTTCCCCAGAAAACACAAAGAAAACATCATTAGAGAAACTACAGACTGTAAGTAATGAATAACCTCCAAACAAGTGAAATATTAGTAAAGTATTGAGCACATCACCATTTTTCATAGTAAACACATTTGTAAAGATGCTGTTGACATGATATTTTCACCTGGGCTCCATTTTACAAAGAAGGGTTAGTGGTAATCCAGATTAAGTTCTGGGGTGGGTTCCTGCATACCCTGGCTAATCTCAGTGAGTCATACCTGATTAAATAAACTTTGATGGTACACCACAAGCCCATGATGCTGGGCACATTAATGTACGTTAGCTCCTGTTAGCTAAGGTAGAACAGATGCTGTCACTGTGCAGCTTAGCTGCAAAAGGAGCCACTTCAGCTTTAATTTGGAGAAGAAATGAAGTGTTAAACTGATATCAGTAAGAACGTTCAATACTTTTTACCTTTATCATTTTACATTATTACACATAATTTCATTTCTCAGCTTTTTGGTTTTGGTTTCTTTCTACGTCTGGATTACTTGGGTTGTCATTAGTTTACTATGGAAAATGTTGACATGCTCAATTCTACTTATATGAGGTCGGGAGTTATATTGTTTTGAATTCTCTAAAGCATTTAAGACAAAAAAAATACAAATGAGATTGCTGATTTTTTATAAATATAATCCAACCCTCTTATTTAAAAACATTTTATGATATTACATCATATCATGCATTCATCTGTGTCAGTTACCTGCAGCGTTTCTTATGAAAGAATAATCTGGAATAACGGTGATACCAAACATCCGTTTAATATTAACCTAAAAATCAGAGTAGCAAGGACTGTCCAGCAGCTCCAATGGCTACAAATAAAAGGCAATATGTGAAATCATTATCAAAATTAATTCCAAAATGTGCATAAATATAAACAAAGCACATAAAGTGATTTAAAACAACACAAATCACATCATGACAATTAAAAACAAATTCAGTAACTTCATCAAAATGCAATCAAACTGGTAAGAGGTGTTTGTTTCACTGCATGAAAATCTTGTGTAAAGTATCTTAAAAGACAAATATTTTTTCTAATCAATCCTTTATTAGTTTCAGGAGTGAATTAAGTCTTTCTAAGGCGTCTCTTTCTGGTTTAGCAGTGCTGTAAAACTAAACCATGAATGAATGTCATAAAACAATGAATGTAACGTTTATCAGGTAAAACAATGCAGAGGATAAACCCAGAGCAGGCCGACATCCACAAAACCCCCGTCCTACAGGGAAGAAAGAGCAAAAGAGAAAACTTCTGATAAACACAATGTAAACAGAAATAAAATAATAATAAATTAAACAGAGCTGCTCACCACAGCTTGATGCTGCTGAGTCATGCAGGGAGACTGGAAATTAATCACATTTAAAGATTTCCTTTGACTCTGTTCTTCTGTGAAGCACCTTTTTCAGTGCTTAGTGTTTTTTGCCTCCTAATAGGGTGGCATGCTGTGGCGGTGAGGGACACCAGGGGGAGCTAGAGGGTCCTCAGCGAATTACAAGGAAAAACAATTCTGAGCAAAATATGTATTAATTATTTTCTTATGTCATTATAAAACATAACTTCCAACAACATATTGTACTGAGATAAAATAAAAAGCAGATTTAAAAGTGACCTTTTGGACCTTTTCCCCAGAGTAACCACCGTGGCTGACAGGTTAATGTCCTAATAGGTAATGAATGGAGGAAATTATCCATTCTAAAACAAATTACTGAAAGCTATTTTAGTTATGTTAAAAAGTAAAATAAAAGCTTTAAACTTAACTTAAAGGTGGTTGTTGTTAATTTAAACTCGGTTACCTACTACTAACGGTTACCCAGAAAATACCATAAACACTAAAGTGCACCAAGGTTCAATAACATGCTGATCTTCAACTGATTCCAAATCCTGGTGTCTTTGTGAAGTTATGGAGTGAATTTTGTTTCATCATTGTAGCAACGAAACACTTTTTGTTATTTGGAATAAAATGCAATCCAGGTATAAAAACAAAAGACTTTGAGTAACTTCCCTGTTTTTTCAGATTTTTTTTCCCTAAGTACTTATTTTTTAGAAATTTCAAATTGCAAAATTTTCAATTTGCATGCTATTAGTCTGCTGGATGTTAGCAATAATTTCTACTGGTCAAGAGGAGGGTTTTGTATCAGCCTGGAAGAGAAGATAACGGGATCTCTAAACACAATTAGAAAAGAATGCAAAACTCAATCTAAAACAAGGAAGCTTTAAAAAATAAAATTAAATAATATAAAATCTTAAAAACAGATTGAAAATAAAGTTCAAAAAAATAAAATTCAAGGCAATTAATTTCTGAAAAAATGCATGAAAACTGTTTGTAAATAAAACATGAGAAAACAGCAAAGATTTTTCCAAAACTTTTTTAGTATGAAGTTTTTCAAAGGTTTATTTCTGGGTTGTATTTTGTCAAATTTCCAGTTAAAAATTATGACCATTGTTTGCAACAATAATGGAACAAAATTCACTCCATAGACTCTATTAAAGTACCAAAAAAATGTTTACTATTTAACAACGAATATATATAAGATACTTATAAAGTTCTGTGCAAATTTCTTTTGTTTTAAATACTTAAAGAAAGTAATGACATTTTTCTTTTTTTAGCGATGGAAAGTCCCTGGTAAAGGTAACCTGGAAAAGTGGGCGGCTCTGTTTCAAAGATCCCTCTGCCTGACGGCTCTGTTGGATTAAAACCTACTCAGGGCGCGTTTCTCCAGCCTCTGGAGAATATCTAACGGCAGACTATCTTTTACTTTATAAACATAACTGAGCTCCTCAGTATGTGCGTCTTATTGTCAAACGAGAAGGGGAACTCCAAATGTTCCTCTGGAGTGAAGCTGAGGCTATTTGCTGCTGTGTTGCCTGCTGTGTTTATGTAATGAACCTGACTTCTCACCCTCTCCGTCTTTAAATGACTTCTCCTATAAAAAGCCAACTGATAGCGCTGCAGGCCGCGAGCTGCCAGCCAGGACCTGATATCCAGCAGCAGCTGAAGCTCCTCAGCACACAGATAACAGAAGCCTGCTTCCCTCTCCTTCCTGCACATTCTCCTACAAACATGTTACGCTCTCACATGTGAATAATCGTGTGTCAATAAAACTGTTTCCCAATAAAACTGAGCACAAACTTTACAGCTGCACCAGGGCTGCCTCCCTCATCAAGCATTAAAAAGCTTGACACACTCCGACTCGACACAAGCAGTGAAATAGTCGTTTATGTTGGTTATTTGTCACCAGAAGTTCATCATTTAAAAGATTTGGAAAACAGAAGATATTCTTCTAATTTACCAAGAACTTTATTTCTGCTCCCCACAAGCTTTAGGCTCGTATTAATGGTGACTGTAAGATAATCGTCTGATTGATTGTTTTAATTTTATTTTTTAGTTGTGTGTTTGGTGGTGATAGATTCATACTAATAATGTTTAGATAAATCAATCAAAGGCTTCTAAATGATATTTTTTAAAATCTGGATTTAAATTAATTTATCGTTTCAGCACTTTTACAGGATTTTAAAGCCTATTCTCTGAGATCCAGGGATCCAGTGGAAGGACTTTAGAACTGGGCTGATGTGCTCCACTATCTTAGTTCTAGTGAGGATGCAGGCAGCAGCTTTTTGGATCAGCTGCAGCTGTCCGATCCACTTTCTAGGCCGACTTGTGAAGACATCGCTGCAGGGATCAATTCTACTAAAGATGAATGAAGCAGGAGTTTGTTTTTCAACATCACTCCTTTACTCCCAGAGACGTTCTTCAGGTGATAGAAGGCCCACTTTTTTCATGTCTTAAAGAGCCTCTGAAGGTTCAAGTCTGAATCCATCACAACACCCAGATTTATAGCCGGATTGCT
This sequence comes from Jordanella pulchra, assembly GCA_034780135.1. Taxonomy (NCBI): domain Eukaryota; kingdom Metazoa; phylum Chordata; class Actinopteri; order Cyprinodontiformes; family Cyprinodontidae; genus Jordanella; species Jordanella pulchra. The sequence goes on along the minus strand of JAUZNJ010003861.1, from coordinate 8,190 downwards.
GGTTTCAGCTCAGCTTGCCTCCTGGCTTTATAGGACTCTACCAGCGATGCAGTCAGTGCCAGATTTTTGAAAGTCACAAGTAGATATCCAGTTTTCCTTTCTTCCTTCCCAGTTGAGACCATTTGACCTAACAGAGATGTATGTGAAAATACATCTGTTGGAACCAGGATTTTATGACTAATTTAAAATTCTGCTGAGGTTTTACGGATAGCCTTCAGGTGAAAAGCTGAGGATGAAACAGTGTTTATTTGATAGGGTTAAACTGACCCAGAAATCCTAATCTTCAAACTGTTTGTTTATCAAGTCGTTTATTAATGTCTCGTTTTTCTTGCTGCCTTTAGCTGTGCATTAAAACTGCTTTGCTATTTTCCTTTCTTTTTTGTTTTCTTTTTTGAACTTGCAGGAAGTTCAGAACATCTAAAAAATTATATTTTGAGGTTCTGATAAAAACGATCATGTAAATAATTACAGATAAAAGGTCAGAATCAACCCAAATCTCTCAGACTTTGTTAAAATCAGCAAATAATTTTCTAAAATAAACCCCAGCTCATTGATCTCAAACGTGAATCAAAGTTCATTTCACTCTCATATAGTTCTTCTCCACATAGAAACCACCTGTAAATATCAAAACCTTCCATATGGCCTCAGACTGAAAGGTACAGTGGCCAAGGGGTTCAAAAGCTGCGTAAATACATGATTTCACAGACAATTCAAAGGTCCCTTAAAAACTCAGAAAATGGACTAACATAGGAGATATATGCAAAGCAAAATCTTGTGCATAGTAAAATAACTGAAAGTAAAAAAAAAACTTCAAAGACAATTGAGAGCAGCAAAGTGGAAGTATGATGCAAACATACAAATGATGCTAAGACACAAGACACATGTAAAGGAGAAATCCAAGTAGCAAGAACAATTGTATTATAAGAAAAGCTGCAAGCTAGCATCTTAAATCGGAAGTGCTCCAGACCACTTGGGGGAAACAATAATTGCTGTAGATAGGATCAGACTCTTACTAAAGGCAAAAACAGAGTTATAAAGGACATTAAATGATTAAAAAAGACTCAAAGGAAAACTTAGATTTCCCTTTTAGCAAAAGGACTGGTCCTTAAATATTATTTGTTAACAATGGCTATGTTTTGGTCCCATATAGGTTGATGATTGTCCCCCCCTAGTGGTCTGGAGCACTTCCAACATGCAGAGCTAGTTTGTGGCTTCTCTTAACTTGCAGTTGGTTTTGCTACTTGCAGGATCTTGCCTTTGTTTGTGTTTTGTGTCCGTGTTTTTGTGCTATTCTTATTCTGTGTTTGCTAGTCTAATTTTGGGTTTCCTGGTCTTTTTTTTTGGGGGGTGGGGGGGGGGGGGTAGTTTGCATAACCTGTTGAATTTGCTATGAAATCATGTAATTAATCAACAGTTGGAGCCTTGGTCCACTGCACAACAGATTTCGTCCAGTAGGGCAGCCGTTTCAAAATGACCAAAAACTGGACTTTGATTTCCGGTTCTTTCCCCTGGAGGCATATTTATGTGAAGATGTGAAGGACTCACGTCTCCAAGCTGAGCTGCACCTCATCTGTGCTCCACCACAAAACTCATGGTGGTCCCGTCAAATGAGGGTGGGGCGATGATCCGGGGGCCTTGCTGGGAGGTGATGCTGATGACCGGCTGATTGAAGCTGTTGAATCCATGCTGTGGCCTGTTGGAGGCGCTCTGAGCCCCTGAAGATGCCTGGGCAGGCTTCCCAGTTGCCATGTAGAAGGGACTTTCCATGTATATTCCGTCGGTCTGCTGTGAGGAAACCTTTTCTACACTCTCTGCCTCTGATGGCACTGACATCTGGGACTGAACCAGCGTTCGGGCAGGTATCACTGAAGGCGTCGACATGAAGCCTGGGTAGATCATGTAGTGATGACCATAGGCCCCTGGACTGAGCGCAAGCGGTGAGATAGGCATTGGTACCGGTGTCATTGGAGGCTGGGGAATGGGTACATCCACGTACTGGCCTGTTTCTGGGTCAAAGAGGCGCTTTGTGGCCGGAGACACAGGCGTGTCAACCAGGTAGTAATTTCCAGTGGTGGGATCCAGCAGCATTTTCTTCTGCGTGGCCTGAAACGGGTCGAGGGTGGGGGCTGGAGTCATTGCTGGGGAGAAACAATAGACCTGTGGCTGACTGGCAGATACAGCCAAAGGCAGGGAGTGATAAATGGTAGCAGAGGGAATCTCTGGTGAGTGGGTCTCCATTATAATGCTGGATCGTTTTGTCCTCTGACCGTGGTCCTCCTGACCTCTGGAGGTAGGTCCCTCATATCCTTCAGGAGGCTTTGGCTGTGACTGATGGCCAGATGTCTTTCCTGATGTTTTATTTGCAGATGCTTTGCTGTTGCTGGGTGGGGTTTTAACCGGGATGGTCAGGTAGTTCTCACCGTCCACTGATACACCTGAAAGTTGATGTTCAAACCGATCCACACCCCTTGATTCAGTATCTTCCTTCCCACTAACTCCTGACCAGCTGGTTTTTAGTGACATAGGCAGTTTCGGGGACTTTGGTGCGAAGGTTTTGCCACTGGGAGGTGTGTGTGTGATGGTGTTTGGCTGAAAGACGTTCCTTGCTGAAGAGACTTTGGCTTTGGGGCTAAAGCCGGACATGTTCCTACCCCCTACAGGACCAGATGTTTGTGTTGATCTTTCATCATGGTTGCTGGATGCCTGAAGCGCTTTTAGTAGGTCTTTGTCCACACACCTCGGGGAGCTGTCAGTGCTGGGGGGTGTGGTTAACGCCAAAGGGGTCTTGTCTATATTGGGGTAGGAGTCTCTCCTGTTGAACCCTATCCCTCCTCTTTCCTCGGGTTCCTGCTGCTCCTCGCTGGCTATCAGTGACAGCACATGACTGTCTGTCAGACGACGGGGCTCACTCTTTCTTTTCCATTCGTTTTTTTCAAACACATACAGTTGCTCCATGGTTTTCACAGCAGCCTGGAGTTTCTCCAGAGCCACCTGGTTTGCCTTCGTTTCAGGTTTATTTTCTGTCATCTCTGACACAGGTTCTTGCTTTGTTAGGCCTATTTTGCTCTCCCCACTCATGACAGTGCTTCCCTCTGAGCTGTTGGATGTATTTGGTGCTCTCCCTGACGCTTTCTGGGGTGAAACACTCTTAGCGCCCTCTGGGGACGATCTGCAAGTGTCAGACTGCTCCCGTTTAAGTAATTCGTGGCTTTCTGTGGGTTTTTCAGTACTGTTAGTATTTACAGATTGGCATTTTATAACTATAGGGGATCCAGAGTTAGGGTTCCTGTTGTTCATTTGCTTCTTTTGCTCCTCGGAGTTAAAACAGCTGGATTTGTATTCTTTGTTATCCAAAGAAACGAAGTGATATGAACTCTTAACCAGTTTACGCACATCTCTGACTTGGTGAATCGGAGTTTGTAACTTCCCTTTATTATCTCTGATGTCTCTGACCATAAAATGAGGAACCTTATCAGCGGACTCACCCTTTAGAGCCGCAGCCAAGGCTTGGCATTTGAGGTCGTCTGTTCTGCTGAAGCTCGGCGCGGAGCTGATATTTGGGGCGCGCAGCTTTGAGACCCCGGACTGTTCCGCTGTACCGTCTCTGACGCTTCTCAGGTTAATTTTGATTTCCGGGGATTTGGATGTTTTGAAGCTCCTGGAGTCTGTGATGTATAAAGTTTTGCTTCCGTTCCGGGAGTAGGCTCCTCGGTGCCGCTGCGCGCTCACCTCTCCGTCGCTGGGCAGCAGTTGGATACTTGGCACAAACAAATGAGACATTTTGGTGGGTTTACCGCAGCCTGCCGAGGACGGATCCCCCTCGCCGTCTTTGTCATCAGCTGGAGGCAGCTTGTCCTCCAGAGTTTGATCGTTTTTATGATCCTTTTGAAACCCTAGCACCTCGTCCTTCCAGCATCTGAATGCGCTATTTTGGCTGCGAAGCAGTGCGCCTTTTTTAGTATCAATCCCAGCTTCATTGGATGAGTTTAAATTAGTTTCTGTTGCAGACGCGTCTTGCCTCTTACTATCACATGAGCCGCTGTCCACAATGTCTCCTAACTCATCCACAGACATTATGGCATAGTCGGAGCCGCTCTCAGAGAACTTGGAGCTCTGTCTCTGCAGCTCCCTGCTCGCCTTCTTCCTGCTGTCGCTTTCCTGCTGCGTAAAACACGGAGAGGGCGCGTGGTGCGGCTCGCTGATCTCCCCTCTCTCCATCCTGCGCTCCTGTTCAAATTGTATCTTCTTAGAAAGGACATTTTTGATCAAGCTGGAGGCGAAGACGGCTTTCTTGTGCGTCTCCTCCATGCTTTTCGAGGGCTGCCTGCTGGCCACTCTCTGCTGGCTGCTCTGCAGGCTCTTGGTAACCTCATCCGTGGAACGTGATCCTGTGGGGTTTTGCACCAGGTTAGTGCGCCTTTCTCCCCCAGACATTCCTGATTTGACATTGCAGCGAAAATTCAGAGTCTCCGTGAGTCTGATCACTCCACTGTGGCCCTGCCCAAATTTCCCCATCAGCTGGATCTGCTTTGATGACGACGCGCCGTGGGGGTTGGCATTCAAAGTAAATATCTTGCTGGGGGGCGGTTTGATGCCCTTATAGGTTCTGCAGTCTTTGTTTTGTGCTGAGTTCTGACAGGAAACCAGACTTTGGTCCAGTCCCTGGGACACGTTGCCGTATTTCAGATCCAGAAAGGTGGACCACCTGTTTATCCCTAAGCCATGCTCTGAGGCGGAGGACTCACTGGAGGTGCTGAAATTGATGGTATCAAAGTAAGGGTAGGCCAGGCTCTTGAAGGCTCTGGCTGTGAGGTTGCGCACCTCTTTGTCAGCGTCGTCCAGCTCGCTGACAGCGCTGGACGTGCCGCTGGAGTACCCGGTGACCTCTTTCCCCCTCAATCTGCCGCCAAAGTGCAGCCGCCCTGGCGCGGCTATGAAACACTTCGCCCTGTCACACAGGCTTTCGGCCTTCCCATCCACCCCCCTAAACACATAGCGGCTCATGTCTCCTGCGCGCCTGGCATGATAAAGAATATTTCCCTCTTCCTGGATGCTGCCGGGGTCATTTATAGCTCGGGACGTGGTTCTGATTGACAGGTGGATCTGTCCCTCGTTGCTGCCGCCGCGCTGCGTCTTTTCGCACAACTTGGCCGCGCCGCGCAGATCGTTTTCCAGCAGAGTGCTGACGGCTGCTGTCGCCGCAGCTCCCTGGGAGCCGGGCGCACGGCTGGGCCTCCGGTACCCCGCGGCCCCGCCGCCCTCCAAGGAGTAATCCACAAACGGGTACACCTGGGTGTCATCCTCAGCGTCCCAGCTGGCGGAAGAGCCCACGCTGAGGTCGAAGCCTCCTTCGTGGTCGGAGAGCTCAGAGAGCTGCATCTCATGCGTGGTAATGTAATGGTCCTCCGTTACGCACAGAGCGGATTCATCATCGGAAAGCAGCAGGCTGACATTATCCGACTCCTCGCAGTCCTCCCACTCAGTTTTCCCACTCAGACAGCTGTTGGTGCTGCGGGATTCCTCGTCGCGTTCTGCGTTTCCGCCGCATTGTCCTTTGGACTCATCGCTGTGCGTAACTGCGCTCATCTCCGCGCTTCTCGCTCCTGTCTTGAGGCCATCCTCAGTCTTTTTAAGACAAGGTGAGGAGGATGGAGAGATTTCCCTGACGTCTTCAACACGTCCATTACCTGTGTCTTTCTCTGTTTCCTCTGGGTGCATTTCACTCAGGTCAGAGTTCGGTTCCGAAGCGCAAACAGCTTCCAAGCAGCTGTTTTTAACAATAACAGGCGCCTGGTTTCTCCGACCAAAGCGACAACCCGTCTCTTCCTCCCCTGACTCAAAATCAACGTATCTGGTTTCGTCCTGCGTCTCCGACACGTCTTGCTCGTCCTTTTGGAGCGGATCCTGCGTGCCGGCTGCCACCGTTTGGACGCATCTTCTGTCTGTCTTCATGTCTGCTGCGTAACTGTTGGCGTCTGAGACAAAGCGATGGGGGTTTGATGAAGCCACCAGGACTGGTGCTTCCTTCCAGGCTGCGCACAAAGCTCTGCGTCCGGCGAGACAGACTCCAGTGACACCAGAGCGCGCGCCAGACATTCCGTCTCAGCGCACGTGAAGTCCTAAAAAGCAACCAGAGACAGAACTGGTTCAGTCTACGACACATGACTCCAGGGTCGGTATCTGTCTCCATGTAGATTATTTTATATATATTTTTCCAGTTAAAAGTAAACAGTTTAACAACAGAGAAAACATTCCCTATGATAGAGCTGAGGCACAAAACCTTGAAAATCAACATCTTTGCACGTTTTAGGGAAAGATAAATGCCCGGTTTCAGCTTTGCTTTTTAAATTTGGTTAATTAATGTTATTAGCATCGATTCCCAACAAATGTTGTCTCACTAAATAGACCAAAAAAATCCAGGTTCTCTACAGACATGTCGGTTGAGTCTATGGGGAATCCTATGGAGCTAAACTGGAGCCATAAAAGTTTGCTACAAAGATTAAACCTGAAAAACAAAACTGTTCAAAATAAACCCATTAATAGGCTACATGGGGGGGGGGGGGGGGGGGGGGGGGTTGTTATA
>JAUZNJ010003860.1:12476-44239 GCA_034780135.1 Jordanella pulchra | reverse complement strand
TGGATGGATGATGGATGGATGGATGATGGATGGATGGATGATGGATGGATGGATGATGGATGGATGGATGGATGGATAGTTGGATGGATGATGGAATGTTGGTTGGATGGTTGGATGATAGTTTGATGGTTGGATGGTTGGTTGGATGGATGATGGAATGTTGGTTGGATGGTTGGACAGTTGGATGACTGGAACTCTTCCAGACTGTTGAATGGTTGATTCAGGCTCTAAATCGTCTGTTTCATGTCTTCGTTCTCTTCAACCATTGAACCAGGAGTCAAACCTGGACATTGAACTAAGTTGTTCTAATCCGACTGCTGGTTCAATACTTGACATGGAGACGACTTGGTGCCTCCTCCTCAGCCGTCTCTGATCAACGGTTGTCTGTGTGATCTCAGCATTAATGAACTGCAGATCTTTACACGTTGCTGCCTCACTGAAGCTGCTGAGAACAGTAACTCTGCTCTGAACTCCAGGCTGAATACTGATTAGAAGCTGGCGGTCACAAATCACTGTTGGGTATTTGTGAAAAATATTTACTTAAAGCTGACCTGCCTTTAGCTTCTCTATTGCTTTTTTTCTCCGTGCTTTTCCGCTCTTTTGTCGGTCCTCTGGGTTCTCGGAGTGAAATGAATGGCAACGCAAGAATTGATTTGCATAAAGAGCATCACATCTCCATTTCCCAGCCCTGCTGTTATTTTGTCTCTGCCGTCTTCGTTGGAGCGAACAGAAAACAAAGGCAGAGGAAAGGAGAGGCGTACGGGAGCGGGTGGGTGAAGGAGGACTTTGTGGTCGGGGAGGAAGTCTTCCCTCCTCCATCTGCTGGAGGATTTCTCTCTATCCACATGTTGTACTGGTAACTGATTGATTGTTTCTGTTCTATAAACCTGAAGAAGAAGAAATGCTGAAAACAACACAAACACACACACTGATTGCTTTCTAATTCATTAAGGCTGATTTTATGCAATCACTGCAAATGTAATTCTAAACATCTTCTGCAGCCATACGATGGGAAGGAGAACGTGAACACATCCTTCCTCGTTCTGTGTGTTTGATGAAAAACCTCATTTCAGGGTAATTTGTAAGTAGAGCTGACAGAGATCGACTCAATCATCCTTATGTTTGGCAGCGGAGCTGCTGAGAGAAGCCGACTCTTATTCTGCCTGCTAAAGAGCACGAGGTTGTTAGCGTTGTGTGGATGGGAAAATTTGGACACAATTTGATACGTATGAAGATGTATCATTACACAGTGGGGTGAAATCTGCGCGTCCATTTGTGTTGCTGCACACAAAAAACGTCTGTGTTATTTCCTCAATGGTGGCTTTGGATTGTTAGAAGAGAGGATGTGAGGTTTAAACCAAACATTGGGTCAGAAACAAACCTTCATAGACTCTTTATTGAACCAAGGAGGATCAAACAAGATGGTGTGTAATGATGGGAATATCACTGGGTGGTCTTTTTCACTTGCTCAAACGAGGAATTGAGATTCAGAAGCTTTATTTAATACTTTTTATAGTTTTGTCTTTAAAGTATCAAGGACAACAAACACAAGCTTCTCTTGTTGCAAAAAAGAAAACTCTCCTCAGATTTGATGGGGTTGCTGCATTTTTCTATTCATTGTTCAGTTTTACTAGAAAAATAAAAACAAGCGACTGTAACTGAAATATTACTAATCTGTGTTATTCCTGACATCAAATGTTTGAGATCTCAAGCCTAAAACCCAAACCTGCTGTTTTAAATGAACTGGACTTAAAGCTGCAGCTTCAAAAGTAAAACAAGAAGAGAAAAAAGAAGAGGCTGTTTTTGCTAAATCTTTTATTTTATGCTGGGATTTAAAGCTACTTTTCCCTAAAGAAAGTTGTCTCTTTCTTGTTCAGTCGATTGGTTGAGTGAATTAAATGTTTTTGACTTTCACATTAATATACTCTGAGGAGAACTAAAATAAATCAAATGTTTTGGGGACACATTGGCACCAGTAGATCGGCCATGATCTCACTTTCAGAGTTAAATGGGAGTTAATTCCTCCAGCAGCCAGAGTCTGAATCATCAACAGGAGAGTAATCCCAAACACACAAGCAAATCTGAGACAGAATGGATGAAAAGGGAGTAGAAAACATGGAGCTGCAATGGCCCAATCAAAGCTTAGGCTGATAGAAATGCTGCGGTGGGGCCTTATGAGAGCTGTGCAGATTGAAACGCCTGCAACGCTCAATCAGCTGAAGCAATTTTGGGCTAAAATACCTCCACACAGTGTGATGATGCTGATAAATCATTCAGTCGTTACTGGAGGTTACTGCTGGGAGAGATGCTTCAACAACCTCATAAATCATGGCCAACATTTCCTTTTTCCACGGCCATATTGACAATCTCTCTGCCTTTGTTTTTGTTTTCATGTTAGTGAAAATATAATCGTCTACTTTCAGAAATCTGAAATTCTGGCATCATTTAGGTCAAACTTTCCTCTCTGGTTTGGAGCAGTGCCTGCTGTCATTAATGCTGAATGCTGCTCTGCTGTTTGGAATAACACAGCACTGCCCCTCCCCCACATACTGCTGCTATATGTAAACTATATTATACTGTTTTTGCTTTATTTTGTAATTGACCAAATCCTGGAATAAAATTATATTACATTTTATATACATAAGGATGTATGAGTAAATTGTATGTAAGGTCTTATGATTTACTAGATTTCTAGATTGATCCAAAGTTGCTATTGATTTAGCTTTTCTGTTTTCTATATTACAAAGAGTTTCCATGTGAGTTTAAATCAACAATAACTGCTAACAATGTTATATTATTGATGACTCAGTTCCTTTCCACCAGGAAACTCCAAACTGTTTCTGTCTGCAGCTAAACAAACTTCTATCATCAACGTGTTGAAAGTTCTGCCTTTTCTGGATCTTTGATACTGAGCCAACCTGCCTGCAGTGAAAACAGAAAGTGTCACTAGCATATGGCATCCTGGCTTTTATTAATGTCAAAGAGCAACATTTTTACATGATTTATGCTTTACTGACGAGGAAAATGCATATTTTTGTTCTTTTAAAGATTTAGCAGAACAACAGCTTTAAATTGGTTCGTCTATCAACAAAGATATGTTTTAAAAATATGTAAACTCCACTTAAAAATGATTGGATGACTAATTTAGTTGACAATTATCTCAATAAAAATGTTATTTGTTTTAGTCCTAATGAATTTAAATGTATCAAAGATACCTTCACATGTCAATAGATGAATCATTTCTTAAAGGTTATTTAATAAGAAATACTGAAAAAATATTATATATTATCCCACTTCATTGATTTAAATATATACATAGAAAAAACAAAATAAAAAAATCTTGTGTATAGTTTAAATATATTTGAAAGGGATACTGGATATAAAAACAACAAAAAACAGGATCCTAGAGTCAGGCCTGGAGCAAAAACTGGACCCAAATCTCATCCCAAGGATCCTTTCTGCAGACAACAGAAGAACAATGTAAACATACTGTAAATAAACATACATAGAAATCATCTACAAACTGTTAACCATTTAAAAAGGAAACTATGGGAAAAGTAACTGAGGGGGATTTAAAGCTACACTTCATCTGTGTTTTATCATTTCACTCCCATAAATTTCAAGTCATCTGTTAAAGTGGCCTCTTCATGTAAAACTTCATAAATCATAGATCTGTGTCACTTTCAAAGTCATCCAGAATCCGACATGACATCTATTACTTTAAGACTGTTTTTATTTAGTTTTCTGCAACTGATTAATTCAGAAAGGATTAAATCATGAATACTGTTTGACAAAAGTTAAATATAACTAAATGAAAATATTAAGAAAAATATATTTTTAAGTCCAGAAAGAGATGATATAATTAGTGGAAAAACTTACAGCCAGTTTATAGTAAAAGCTAAACATACTCTGGACCTCAATTAACTCTGAGCTCTCCATTATTTATCTGCTCCATGTTTATATTATTGTGTGAGGATTCAGGGATATAATTATTAATGTGCAGTGGAGCCATGATTTATGCAGCAGATATTACACCCATCTAAATGAAACCATTTACACCGCGCTCTAATAATGGACAGTAAATAAATAACCTTTTTCCAGGCAGAATTCAAATATAGCCCATAAACAGACACAGTGGTTATGATTTCTAAATGATATTTAATTACTTGAACAATTTTCTTCCTGTGGGACGAGAGTGAAACGGTTCAAATGTGGACCAAGCAGGATGCAGGTTATGATGCTTTATGAAAGTATAATAAAAAAGACAAAGAAAAAGGATTTTTACTCTATCAGTGAATGATGTTGATGTGTTTTCTCTGGTGTGGGATGGATGCGGTGCTGAGCAGCACAGGAAGGGGCGGGATTAATGCTTAATGCAGCTTCCTGCTTGGTTTTCAGACATTCTGGATGTTTATTTGTTTATTATGTGTCTGTTGGTCAGTGGTGTGTCAGCTTTTAACATGCTAAGCTCTGAGTTACTGTACATGTTTCATATCAAACTGTATTCATTTGTTCCTTATCAAACTGTGCTATTTAACTCTTTCCATAATGATTTCATAGCAGACCAATGCTACACATTTCTGTGTTTTAGATCAAACAACCAAGAGTCATACATTAGTGAGACCAACGGCTGCACTAGAACTGATGAAGCTGCTGCAGAGCGAGACGTTACAGTCATCAGCTCAATCACAGAAAGTCTAAAGGTAGAAGGATTTTTCAATCCTCTTTAAATCACAATTTAAACAAACCAACAATTATGAATCTCAAATCTATTTTTAAATAATTCAAAATTCTTTTTTGTCTTTCCAGAAAGTAAAACTCAGATTATATATTTATTCCTCATAAAGTTAAAGGTTTTAAACCTTTACTTCTTGTCATTTTGATGATTAAAGCTCACAGATAATATTTCATGGTAGATCTTTCAGAGGAAGATGAGCGGCTCATCAGAGCTAGTGATGAAGACGACCTGAAGGCCGCTATCAGAGCAACCTGGCTTTCTATTGGGCGTCAGCAGAACCACAGGCTCCAAGCCACGCTCCGTCCATGCAGCTGTTTTAATGCAAGCATAGAGTGCAGAGATCAGCACAGTTCTATTCTACTGTTCTTTGTCATTTTCCATCTTCTGAAGAAAGTGAATGGTTGGTTTTCTTTATCTGTAAACTATAACCAACAAAGTTAGGAGAAATCCTAAACAGAAGGAGTCACTTTCTAAAAAAGGCGCATAAAGCAGAGAAACTTTCTACATTATTCTCATATTCTGTGTGTGTTCGGCATGGATGGCTCATTAAAAGGCACCATGTGAAAACATTGATGCTAAATGCTGCCATTAAAGCCCATAACATAAGATTAGCCTCAATCCCAAAGCAAAAACCAAAATGACCGGTGATGCTTAATTGCTGCTTCATCTTCCTTTGATTTCTAAACCTCCTCATCATCATCACCATCTTTAAATCTGTTCAAATAACTGAAAAAAATCAAAGTCAGTTTTCCCTCATCCTGCTGCCGCTCTCAGAGCTTCCTGACCTGCCGTCATATTCACCCTGCACACACACACTCAAAGATCAGGGCACACGTGGGCTTGACTTTCTTCCCTGAAGATGTTTTTTTTTATGCGTTGAGATAAGCTGGATTCTAGCCGATAACCTTCCAGCCTTCCTGTTTGTCCACTGCGGGACATTGAGGTTTGGTCGGAGTCGACTTCTGTCTGCGCTGCTGATTTCTGGCATTTTAAACTCAGGTCTGCATCACTTTAACATTCAGACTTTTAGGATGTGAAAAATAACTTTTATAAAGAATTTTCAAACTTCTCTACAAACAATCGGACAATTATTTTTTATAATTCAAGTAAAAACTAACAGATCCCTCAAAGCAAAGAAAACTCAGTGGTAAACTGGTTGTATAAATGTGTGCAACATCAGGTTGAGGTTGAGTAACAACAATAGTTCTACCGTAGTTTGATTCTAGGATTCAAGACAACATTATTGTCTTCCAAAGAAAATATCCTCTGTGGCTAAAATCCTTCAGAACCCTCTGATGAAATAAAATGGGAACTTTCAATGAATTCCAAATAATTTATATTTGACACAAAAATCTCCCTACTATCAAACAAGGCAGTGGCAGCATCATGCTCTGGGGTTCTTTCTTTATATGTTTTTTAAACGAAGTGATGGGTACATCTCCTACTAAGATCCTGCAGAAGGGTCTGTAGATGAGGTCATTGGAAGCTTGACCCCTGGTTTGTTTTTATAATGGTTTAAACTGGGATTTAAGCCATTTAAACCATGGGATAGTGGGATTATGCATCTTAAAGAATTGCTCCTCATTCCTTTTTCTGCAGCCTTTTACTGATGTACCATATCACCACACAGCACAAATGAATCAAACTATTCCTCTCCTCTAAAAAGATCAACATTGGACCACATAGAAAAAACTCTCCTTTAGGTCCCCTGAACATCTACTGACCCTGGGCTTCAAGCTGAGGGAAGGAGCCCACAACTCTGAGGCATTTCTATAGCAAGATGTTATTTCATGGCATTTAGTGATCGGGGATGTAGAGGATGATGAGGAACAGGAGGAGGGGAGGAAGAGCAATAAATAGTGAGCACTGACTGCTTTTTATAATGAAAACCAAATGTTATGATAAAGCCTTTCTCTTAAATATCCCTTCAGGTTTCAGAGCCTGAAGCCAAACGACCAACAATGATTAGAGAAACACCGACACGTCTCTCAGTTTCTCTTTGCAACTGATCTTCACTGTACTTGCAAATTATTCAAGGCTAAAATTACTGCAAAGGAGGTTTGGTCAGTGGGGAACGTAGTTTAAATTCCACAGCTGAAACTGATGGTGAAGGTGCAGAAACCACCCAGAGTGCCAGAAATTATTGACAACTGAAAAATCTGAAGCAGCAACGGTTTGATGTGGCAGTGAAAACAGCTGGATTAGCAGCTAAGACGGAAGTTGTAGGTTTGAATCCACATTCCTTCCCTGCAACAAATATGCTATGCCCCTGGGTTAGGCGCTTGACCCCGGGTTGTTCTAGAGGTGATAAGCATTTCGACTTTGTTGAAATGATCTTGGAGGAGAAGATAAGATAGAGCCCTAAATAATCCATCCTTGTTCAAGCATGATGAATACACACAAGTAGAGGAGTAACAATAAAATATTAATCATTTTGTCAAAAAGCTAATTCCATATCGAATCAAATGGAACCAGCAGATAAACCGAGTTTGATAAGAATGTCAGGGAGGTTAGAGTCTGTGTTAAACTTCATCACTTTTGATGTGAACTCGAATAAGACGGAGAAGAAAAGCAGGTACACTGCGAACAGGAAATGACACAAGATGTAATTTGAAAGTTTCTGAAGGCCCAACAACTGCCAGTGACATTTAGATCAAGTAGATTGAGAACAACATAAAGAAGAGAGGCAGACGGAGAGAACGAGAAAGACAAAGGCAAAGGCAGGAACCAAGGGCTCAGAGAAAGATGAGGAAAAAAAAACATCCTGGAGAAAGTAAAGAGTCACTGACATACTAAGAGAGGTCAGTACAAGAGTTAAGACTCGTGTTTTCTGAAGCATGAAAACTCATTCCACCTCTGGTCCCTGGAAAGGAGGGAGGAGCAAGGCCTGCCTATGGGGCATTCTGTGTGGTGATTAGATGGAAAGGACCCCTTCCTGCTCAACGGCCAACATAAGAGAACAGAACCAGAAGGTGGGGAACAATACATATCCTAACATTAGCAATAAGATCACAAACATTTCACTGTGTTTGCCCATATAAGGTAGTGAAACGCTGCTCCTTTATCTGGCATAGTCCACCTGACTAAAACCTCCAATCTGAGTCTTTCTACAAGCCTTTGCATCAAAACCTTCATTTGCAATTCAAGTTCTGGGACCATCAGAAATGATTAAACATAATGCTTCTTTTAGACAAACAAACTGTTGACAAAGGGCTCTAAATTCAAGTCAGTTGACAAATATACATTCATATGAAAGCCAGAAACTCTGGGCTTTGTTCCAGGAGTCAGAAAACCACATTCCTAAAATCGATATATGATAATAAGCGGAAACGCTTCCATTCAGCTGAGCCCATGCTAAGTCCAGGAAGAGTAATAACAGCAGGGCGGAGGGAGGCGAAGCTTGTTAGCTGGTTGGGAATAAGCAACATGAAGAGGGTTTGATGACTTTTTCAAACACAGATTAAACCCTGCAGCAGTGATGGGAATGGAAACAATTACTGAAACTGGTGCTCCTGATTCTGCAGCCGGGACATGAAGTCAGGACTTTGGCTCTCTGTCCTTCCAGGATTATTATTTCAACCTAATGATGACATATGCTGGGACTTTAAACTGCATGTTTGCACATGTGTGCACCAGTCATACTTCTGTTCTTACCTCTGTTTTCCTGGAAAACGGATCCTTCCATCCCCTGAGCCATTGTTATTGTATTACTCAGTGAGAGCTGCTAGACCCATAAGCTACCTGACTGACCGACTGACTGACTGACTGACTCAATCAGCCTGATCTGTATTTCAGACCTGCAGCTCCACAAAAACATAATGTACACACAAAGCCTGGGCACTCAATAACTGCAGTGCGGTGCCTGAATATTCAGGAGCATCACTGAAGCGCATCAAGTAAGCAGATCAGAAGCTTCGGTGAGACCAATACCTTTTCTATTCATTGATCTCCTGAAGACATTGGAAGTGCAGCCTGTCTGTTCTTGTTGATCTCAAAATAAGAACAGATTCTTTTCAAACTGGGAACTTTTTAACAAGACAACCGCCTAAGGATATTTCGAATGGAATAATGAATTATTGCATTATAACATGTTCAGCTCATCCTGTTACCAGGGCCAGTCAGAAACACACAGAAAATACAGAAAAAACTGCACATTAACACTGGTCCAGTCCAGAGACCAGTCCTGGGATCATAAAAGAGAAGGAAGTCACACCTTCAGTCCATCCGGTTCACTCACACAGAGATTTTCAGACAGGGCCAAAGGATGTTATGCAGTTTCATTGGATTGTTGCTCCAATCCTGCAGTGATGGAGAAGAAAAAAGCACAACATCCTTCCCATCGATTGATCAGGACTGAAAGCAGACCATTCATCATCCTATGGGAGCTACAAGTAATTTCCTCCGACCAATATCTAAACAAGCCAAGAAGCTCTCCATGAGCCCACGTAGTTCCTGTGACGTCCAGGACACAAACGATGGCTCTCCTCTCCCACTGAAGCTCCATCTAAACCACTCCACAGTTTGATTCTGCAACAGGTGTTTTCTCCTTAGTTTTTGAACAAATCTGAGCCTGTGAGGATCATGATATTCCATGATGGATGGATTTGTACTTGGTACATCCATCTAGTCAGCTTCTGTTCACATCCTCATGCAGGCCTCTCCTCTCATCTTGAAGCACCATGTTGAGGATATTCCAGCACATCCTGATTCCAACTCGTCACATCTTGACTCCTGGTTAAACCTGCTCGGCATCATATACAGATGCCACAGATACTGACTCACATGGTGAATGACAGGTTACAGACATTGTGTCATGTGACAAATGAACGTTTCAACCTAAAATGTTGATAGTAGCTTTAGGAGTGTTCAGTTATAGCTAGGATCAGGTTTTTTTATTGCATTTTTATTGTTTCTGCCACAATCTCTCATGAACCCTGTGCTCCAAAAAATGCAGATCATTGATGCGGAGGGGACTTGACCAGGAATCCATCTTTGACAGGCTGGGAGTGAGATTGCCTTGGATATTGTGTAGTGATCTGATAAACACAAACTATTCCTGTTGCTGCCAAAATTTTAGCTTGTGAACTTTGCTCTTCCAAGCAACAAGAGGCAAACATGAGTTTGGTCTGCAGAGTGACCCACTCTCTGCTGCCTGGAACCATGCTGCCCTGGTAAGTGCAGAAAAATACCATCCAGGAAAATATTTATTTTTCAATGTAGAAGTAAAATGTATACATTTACAGCACAACCTGGAAGCGTTGATCAGAATGTGTTGTTAAATGCAATGATTCATTAACTGTAAATTCATCAAACCACAGGCTCTGGATTAGAGATGGGCATTTATTGACTCCTTTATTGTTATAGTGATTATTTTCTTTTCATAATGAGAATTTTTATTGGTTGTCACAAGAATTAATGAAAATCTATATTTTTTAAAAGTCTAACTTTAAAAATAGCGTAATTGTTGGAATTGTTTACACGTTTTCTTCACTGTTTGTTCCTATATAGCATTGATAAAATACAAGCATTAAACGCAGGAACTGACTGTGGTTTAGTGATAGTAATCCCACTTCTTTATGTGGCTTGATGCAGCTATGATTGTTCTGCTATGAGATTAAAGCTGCATACTGTAGCTATGAAAGACTGAAAAATGCAATAAATCGCTTTACATCATCAGTTTTATCATAATTACAACGGTACAAGAAAATATCCTAATAACATTTTTAGGTCTATATCACCAACTGCTAGCTCGAATACAAAACAATAGCTATCTATTAAAAAATAACATTATATTTGAAAATAAAATTACTAAGCTGCATTTTTAGGGAAAGTTGAGTCTTTAAAGCAGTAGACTGAACTCAGGGTGCCCCTGAAAGGCACCTTTATCCTTATCAAGAGACTATCTGGTGGACAAACATAAGTAGAAGCAGAAGGATCATCCTTCTTTTAAAAAATAAAAATCTGAAGAGTTTTGTTCTGTTTCTGGCATCAGAGAACAAGCAGCCTTATGAAGACTGAGGAACCCAGCAGACCTTCCAGAGAGAAAGTTCAAAAGAAGATTCAATTAGCATCTAAACATGGATGGACCGATTAGAAACGTATCCAGACAGGAGGACCAACAGAGCCTTTAGAGGAGCTGCAGACATCCAGAGCGCAGGCCAGGGAAGCTGTCATCATCAGTTTACCAAACATAGGAGAAAGCAAAGGTTGTAGGGATGAAATCTGGCATAGTTCAAAATGCTGCTGTTAGAGAGCAGCTGTGGTGCAGCATCATACTGAGGAGACGCTTTTTTAACTGAACATGATGTGGAAAACTGGAGGAGAAACAAGCAAAACAGCTGCTGTAAGCAGAGAATCACATCATTTTCATCTCATCCTACATTAACAACACAAACTGTAATCGGTGTTAATCTGTCACAAACAACAGCGGCTTCCTGAAGGTACTGAAAGAAAGCTTTTCAAGAGATTGGCTTTGCTTTCCTCTCAATAACTCCTGTTCCTGAAATCCTTCCTGAAAGAAATGAGGATTTTCTCTTTTGTAGCTTTTGCTTTAAAGCAAGAGACACATAGCAGGCGGCGAGCATGAGAAAGAAAGAGAAAGAAACAAAGATGGAGGTATTCAGGGAAAGTAAAAGCATGAAATTCAAACATAATGGGATGCAGCAAGGAAGGGGAAAGGAGCATCTGAGAGGGACAAGCTGCATGTCTCATTGTGTGAACAACAACAGGTTGGCTGTCATTGACAATGAGTCCTCCAAGATCATTTTAATGGTAGCATTAACAGGAGTAATCCTCTTAGTCACAAGTACTTCTGCTGAGTGGCTGTAGTGCCATTAACCCAAGGATATCTTTCCATAAATCACTTCATTCCTTTTCTATCTTTTATAGAAAGATCTTCCGACTAAACCACAAATAAAAACCTTTTAAAGAAAAAAAGGAAAATGTCTTTTTTTTTTCTTTTAGTGGTTTTATCAGCTCTGATTTGCTCTCAATGAAAAAAAAGCCATGATGAAAACAAACATTTAATGTTTAAGAGTGACGATTAATATGTACAGAAAAAAAAGGATTAAAATATGTAACAGGTTAATGAAGCAGAGTCAAACAAATCAGGCAAATTCAGCTTATTTTAGAATAAATTTGAGCTAAAAGGGTTTTATTAAGAAGCTATTAATAAAAAAAAAATCTAGTGAAAAGGTTTTTGAAAAAAATCCAGTAAATGGATCTAAAAAAAAGAAAAGGAAGCTGATCTCTGCCAGACGAGGTTTAAAAACAAAGAGAGTAAAGTGACAATAACAGCTTTTCAAAGTCTTCCTAAGATGAAGCCGCCATTATTATTCCTCACTGCGACCTCTATTCCACTTTTCTTCGTCAGCAGAACAACATCCATGTCTAATAAAGCATGAAGTCCACATGGATGGAAGCAGAAAATCTGGATTAGCATCAGCGTGGTCACAGTTTTTCAGGCTAGCTGTTATAGCAGGCTAGCCGTTAGCATTAGAGCAAACCGACTCTCCTTTACACGTTCTGGTTGAGACCCATTCATTCACCTAAAGTTACTCCAGCAATTAAAAAAAATCTATTCTAAATGAACTATAGTTTTTACTTAAGTAACAATCTAGTGAGAGTATTTTATCTTAATTGAGTAAAACGTTCAATTTGCATCCAGTATGAGTAACTTTAGTTATTTAAAGATGAGGTGAAAATACCGTAAGCAGTAAATGTTGTTGCAGGAATTTCTTTATGTTTTTCTCACATATATAAGTTACTTTCTGTAAAAATAGGATTTATACGATTTGTAAAAAAAAAAAACTGGTTAGAAAAAGTGTTTCTTGTGCCCAAATGTGTTATTCTGAGATTACTGTCCTTTATTCTGTTTTTATCCTGTTTTATGCTTCACTTGGAAGTCTCTTTCCAATTACATGATTAAACTTTAAATCAGATTTTTCCAGCCAATAATAACTCAGTGCTTCAGTAACCTTTTAATAAAGTTCTTCCTATTCTTACTTCAGTCATTTCTGTTCTTTTCTGGTCCATGTCTGAAAATAAATACATTTGAGACGTGAATCTGTTGTTGATCTTTGCCCTTGTCTCATGCTTTTAGATATGATATGTCGTATTGGATATATTTAAGCTTACTGTAAAAAGATGACCTTCATAAAAATGGCGTTTTTGTTTAGTAATGAAAGATATATGTCTACACAGAATGGTGTCGTTCTACCTCTCTGTGGAATCACATTGAATTGTTCTGTTTTTGACATATTTATTTTGCTGATTTTGTTTTATTTATGAAACATTTTATTACCTCTATTATCTAGATGCGTATTGAATCGCTGTTGATGTTGTGTAACTTTATCCTCCACCGACTGCAGCTGAGAGCAGAGGGTAAAAAGTCTGAATGATTTACATTTCAATTACTGGATGATGCAAACTAGAATAAAGAAGGAAGAAAACTGATGGAAGAATTAGCAAACAACTAGAAGGTCTTTAAATTTAGCTGCTAAAGAAAACATTTGAAATTACTCAGTTCAACGGTTTCTGAGATCGTTTAATGACTCATATTGAGTCATTTAATTACTTGAATAAACATTTTTTTTACTTTTGTCTTTCATTAGAAACAACAGGCAGTTTCCTTAATCAAAGAGAAACATTTAGAAAATCAATCAGTTAAGCAGCAACAGAACAGCAGCAAACATTGAAAGAGTTTTAATCAACAATCTTCTAAATGTCCTCAGAAAGCTACAAAGCTCAGACAGATGAACACAGAAGCCACAGGAGAACCGGTTGGTCCGAACAGAACCTCTGCTGGGGAACGTTTGGACAGCCAAGCAGCTTTTCCTCTGCTGCTCACACGGATCCTTTCACTATTTAACACAGTGAAGAAGTTGGAGATGACGTCCTGAGCTGCAGGATCCGAACCGTCGCACACTTTACCTTTGATTCTGTCTGTAGGATAAACATTTATCCTGATAGTCTAATGATTTGTTTCTTATTGTTCAAAGAAAACTGTCTTTGTTTTTATGCTGACTAGCTGATAGGTCAGGTAGTTTCTAAAAGTCAGAAGCTGGATTTCTGTTTAAAGTGTCTGAAGACCAAAAGAAACGTTTGTCTCCGTTTGAAGCCGTTTAGCTTCTGTAAGTTTATAGGATCTCAAACTCAAACAGAGAGGAGTTCAGGGGACACTGTAAGAATAAGAGCAGAGCCACTGAGAAAACAGAGAAACAAGGCTGATGGAGCAGAGTTTATTTGTATTTGATGACATCTTTCTTCGTGCCTTCTGACCCTGTCGTTTCCTCTCTTCTGCTCCACTCACCTCTTTAGTCCTCGCAGCTGCAGTCCTTTCACTAACTCTCATTAGTCCACCATGTCTATTTGTTTACTGTGGCTTCAGCAGACTGACCCCTCATCTGCTCTGACTCTTTTACTGTCATCCTAAACTTCTTTTCTCCTGCCAGCTCTGCTCTCCCTCTACTGTGTTTTTCACTCTGCCGGTTCTCTTAGCAGCCGGGTCATTAATAGGGACGGTTGAGCTCTGCTCTGCCTCTGGGTCCCTCTTTCTGTTTGCTGTTTATTTCTTTTTGTCTTCTCAGCAACAAGGATTTCTTTTTTGACGCAATACCTTGCTCATGTTTCCTTTTCTTTTCTTGCCAGGACGCTCAAAATCAAATTGGCTTAAGTGAGTAATGGATGACACATGTTGTCAAAGTGCAGGCAGTTATGGCTGCGAGAAATCTTTAGAGGCTTTCGCTGCTGCCAAAGGTTCTGCAACCAGATCTTAGATTACTGAGAGCAAAAGGGGGCCAACAAATGTATCTGGGCTTCATTTTGTGTTTTATTTCACTGCATGAAAGCCTATCGGTTTGTTTATTCCACTGGAGAAATGTGTGGGAGGAGGATTTTCTTTTTTCTAGGGGAGGTATGAAAGGGTCACCTGAACAGAGACCCTCTACAATCATTTGTTTAGTGAAAATTCTTATTATAAGTGATGATTTCGGCTCCAGGTGAATTTATCCCTTTACCAACACCCACCCTCCCCTTCTAAATCTAATCTACTTGTGAATTAGCCCGTTTTTATCTTCAGTTCTTGCATATTTCTACAGAGCAGAATACAACGGATGCAGACTAATTCAGAAAGTTCATATTTAAAACACTCTTAAATGGAATGGTAAATATATGCACTGACACATAAAGCAAAACATGTTTACGTATTCAGTGCATAATGGGAACCAAAACGGCCCCAGGGGGCCACACAGTCTGTCAGCCCTCCTGGACACATAATGACTTTAGTAACTAGCAAAGAATCTAGAGACTTTCTACTGGGCTCTGTGGGACTTTGTCAACGACAACTGAGAGCACAGACAGCTCTGAGATCACAGCGTCTTCAGCAAGCAGTGAGTGCTGCTGCTGTTAGCCCCTCCCACTTTGAAAGCACTGACAGGTGGGCAGCCTTGTCCTGCAGCAGAGACAAGTCCTCCCATTGAAAATGAGCTTCCACTAATTAAACTATTAACTTACATGTCTTTGTTTTTTTCTCTCTCTCTAAAACTGTTGCATTTAAATAGATTCCTCTCTGTTACTGATTCTCACTCAACCTCTGTCATTTATTCACCTTATCCATCTATCTTTTGGTTAAATGTAATAATTTAACAAAACTGATGGATGTAGTTTTGGGTTCAGGTTAAAGTAATAATGAAGATTTGAAATAATTCTATTCATTCTGTTGTGGAGTTCAGATTGTCTTGTCATTAAAGACGTTCCTGTACCCGTCCGTCTGTCCGTCCCTCCGTCTATCTATCCTGATTTATAGTGTTTTTATCATTTCATTTATATAAAGAAGCTATTTATTTTTGTGTAGTTTTGTTCCACGTTCGGCGCTCTTTTTTTAACATTCAAATAAAGGTTATAAAATACCGGATTGATAAAGATTATCGGGTCAGGATTCTTTGTATTGATAAATCTTTCTTCTGTCCCTACCTGTACATATAGTCACACGTATATAAACCTATGTCATCTTATGCATCTTTGCACAGATAATTAGGATAGAAGTTTTCAAACCATCCACACAGAAAAAAATATAATTGCAGCTCATTTGCTTCATTACAGCCATCGATGTTCTTCTTTTTGGGCTGTTTGAATATAAAATACTTCCACCATGACGTCCAGCAGGCAGATAATATTTACTGCAGTCATAAAATCTCACTCCTTATGAAGGAATGCGAGTAGAAGGTAGAAACAAATCTTAACTCCTCAGTTTTCAGCAGATGGAAACTTCCGCCCCGCCTGGGAGGAAACGTCCCACACCTCACGGCTCTGTCTCCAACCAAAACTGCAGCCGTGCAAAATGGTGCAGCAGGAAAATGATGTACATTATTTCCCTTGAGGCTGAATCACAATTCAACAGCTTACAGTGTCTGTTATGTAGCATCTACACTCCAGAAGCAGTTTCCATCACTGTCAAAAAAAAATACTAAAGAGAAAAATATCATTAACGAAAAGGGAAAGTAAAGCCTGCTTCTAGTTTATCTTACATTTAACCTTCAAGAGAAAAGCAGGATTTCATCTTTAGGTGCAGCTTTTCTAATGCTAATGACTTTTCGTAGCCAATGAAACATTTCCAGAGGGTTTTAGTTTTCTCCTTTTGGTCCTTCACTAACCCATCCTCCTCCTTTCAAACACCTCACAGCTCTAAAATATTCAAGATCAGACAACAATTTCCAAACAGAAGAAAACAATGAATCTGCCTTGTTCCCCTCATGCCATCTCAAACTTTTACCTGACGGCCACTCGACCCACTGGGCTCCCTCTGCAGAACCAGCCGGTGGAGTAGAGCTGTAGCCTGCAGACTGGATGCAGGCTCACATACAAACTGAGGCTATGAATGGAAAGCAGCTGAATACAGACTGGATGGGGAACCACTGCATACAGCAGCTAATCTCCTTTCTCTCTCAGTTTATCACATTTTTAGAGGAATTTCTATCTCCTCGTTTTTTAAACGACAGACTTAATATAAACACCATCCAACAGAACAGGACAGCAGTGATGATGAAGCCACAGAATAGGAATCAATCCACCTACTGCATAATATTTCCCAATATGTTTTGATATGCATCTTGTAACTGGATGCATTAGCTGTTACACCCACCCACCCACACCCACCCAGTCTCCATGTGTTCCCCCTCTCTAGTGTCTTTGTCTGGCCCTCTGTGTCTCCCAGCCTCTTTGTGTGGAGCCTGCCACAACATTTTGATTTACTTAAGTGACTCCATTGTGCAATCAGCCTCAGACGTGAACAGCGTGCTTCTGCTCGTGCCCTCTGTGTGTGTGTGTGTTGTTGGGAGGCGAATCCCAACGACTAGCCTGACATTCATTAGCCTGATCATTGATTGAGTCTTATCTTACTCCTCTGCTTATTCTCTTCTCATCTTCAGCACATTTTTCAATGATTGAATTATTTGTTTTACATTTTGAGCCAGCTCTTGTCTTCATATTTATTTTGTTCTTTCGCTCTGGACATGATCAGATCGGTCTTCCTCAATGATGAGAACTGTTGAGAAATACGTTGAGTTTTTTTTCTTTCTTTTTTTTCCTCTCCTTCCTCCCTTTCATTTAGTGCCCCATTGATTGGTTCTGGTGTTGAGGAGAATTGCCTGCTTGATCCCAAAGTAAAAAGCACTAAGTGTAACTCGTGTTTCTGTGTACGCCGTGGTCGGACATGCCTGCTCCTTTCACTATAGACGATGTCAATAAAGCCTGGCGTCATCCCGCTGCTGGCAAAGAAACTTGTCTTTTTTATGCTGCTTTTTCCGCTCTCAGCTGATTGACTTGGCGTCTATTGAGGCATCTGCAGGCTGGACGGAGGATGATTTTTGGCGTCTTTTTACTCTCAATGGGGAAAAGACAATTCGTCTGTGTGTAACAGAAGAATCACGGCAGCATTGCTCACAGCGTGTCTCACCTCTGGATGAAAAAACACCAGGAATACATCTGTTGACTGACTGACAGAAGTAAAGCAGCTTAGTTCACAAAGTCACAGAGTCATCCTCAGGATTTTTAGTTAATTCCTCATCCAAACATTATATTTACATTTTCTAAAACATCCCTTTTTATTACCCTATGGATATTTTATTTTATTAGTGAACCTTCTTACAGCAAAGTCTGTTAGAAATAATTTGATCTGAGCTTTATCTATTAGATCTGAATCTGTATAAATGGATTGGGCTAAAATGCATTGGGCAGAGCAGGGTGAAATAAGCAGACCTGGAAACCATGTAACTAGATTTGAAATCCATTTTTAATTCCCTAACACGACTTTACTGTTGGCCTGTTCCAAAAGCTAAGACTGGAAGTCACCTTTCAAAAGCTCCAGCTCTTAGAGTAAAGACGTTATCATTTTACTTTTACTGCTTTAATCAATGTTAAATTATAAAGAGAAAAACCTCAAGATATAAAATCACACAATATTATAGAACACAGTCTAACAAAACATCAATGATGAGATTTCATCCAATATACAGAAAATAATGTGAAATAAAGATGTTGTTAAGTTAAAAGTAATTTGCATGACCTCTTTACAATATATCTTTGTTTTATGTTTTTGTCCTTTGTTCAATAAGAGAGACAACATAGCAAAACATCAACATTTTTGCTTTAAGCTTCCTGTTCCTTATATTTACCATCACTATAGAAACTCTCAGGATCGAATGATGATGATGAAGAGGCAATGGAGATAACAGGGAAAAAGCATTACACAAATGAAAGTTGATTGATCTTATTGATAAACTATCGATCGATTGGTGAACAGCCTGAGTTTTCTTCTGTCTTCCTATAAATGAAGGATTAATTTTTCTTGACAAACAATTTTGATAACTTAAAGAAAGAAGCCCAACATTATATCCTAATTTATTGTGCTGTATTCAAAACTGACTGAATAAATTAAAAATGTTTTCTCAAACATTGACACATGAGGCTTGTATCTCTGTGTAAAATGAGAACTGAATTTAACTCATGAAAATGTTTTCCTTGTGGTTTTAATTTTTGTTTCAGGCTATTATTTAAGGGTGTGCAGGTGGCCTTAGTCCTTGAACCCAGGTTCAAATCTGGCTTGTGGCCCTTTCCTCCATGTCCCCCCCTCTCTCATACCCCCTTTCCTGTCAGCCAACTGCCTGAAAAAAATAAGCTGATCTGACAGACTATCAAATATAAAGATTTCTTTAGATCAGTCTCTCCAACACTGCAGCAGCAAGGCTGTAGGGAATCTGATCGCACTGCTAAGCCAGCCATCATCATGAGCCAGGAAACCTTGGTGAAAACTATTTCCCTCCTAAATCTCTCATTTTTAACATCGTCCAACAGAGCAGCAGCCAAAGCGCACCATTGCACACAGTGGTGTTAAAATGTTTACAGCAATCAGTGTGGATGCCTCACTCTGTGTCACATCTCTGAAGCTAATTTTACAGCATAGGGTCCTGTCAGAACTAATGTTATCTTCTGCTGTTATGTGAACAGGCCGAAGCTGATCCTACGGTGGTTTCTAAATGGCACAGACTTCTACAGGCCTCATTGTTGAATAATTGGTTTTACAAAACAAGACAAAACCCCAGCATTGAGCAGCAGATTCCACTACTAAAACCAGTCTTAAAGGCGGCTTTTATCCATAGATTTTATATAGCTAACCTTCAGTTTTCCCTTCTGAGTTCAGGATCTTTCCTTTGAAAACCAATGAAGCTAAACATAAGGATCTATGCAGCCCATCTTGTTGTAAGGTTTTCTGCTACATGGTTACAACAATCTGACTAGATTGTGTTGAACGTTGCCACATTCTCTCTTTGCCTTTTTGTTTAACATAAACCAGAGGCCTTTCTTATATACTTGTGAAGAAAAAACAGGTTTAAGAGGGGGTCCACCATATTATAGAGAAATGCAGGGAGAAAGCATGTCTAGATAGAACAGGAAGTGGTAAGGAGGATCCATTAGAAGTTCGGCTGAACATTGGTTGGGTAGGTCAAGCTGGGACTACTTTTGGGGACCACACACATATCCACAGGCAGATGGATGCGTGTTGCCTTTTAGGCCTTTCAGAACCCAACTTCAGAGCTGTTTCTGATTGTGTTTGGATGGCAGTGTATATATAAGCCGACGTCTGTCTGTCTCTGCTGCCATCACTCCTTCCGCTGTCTGGTTTTCCCTTTTCTCCGTTTGATGCCCCTTCTTCTAATGCTGTCTGACTAATTATGGCACTCATAGCTGTTCATCCATAGTGTGTTTCTTATCCAAACTTTTAGTGTAAGACGACCAATCCAAGGCTACTGACCAGGCAGTAGAGCTCCACATCTGGTTTTTATAAGGTTTAAGAAGAAACAGGTCTGAGCTGTGAATGGAACCAATCCCAGTTGGTAAATATCATCTTGGAAGATTTGGATGTCATCAGACATTTCACATAGAACTAAACCAGCTCCTGCACTAATCATGTTGCTTCAATATTTGGAAGTACAGAACACAGAGAGAGGAATTTCTATTAGCTTGTAGCAGTTAGCGTGGTAAATGCTAAATTGGAAAAATTGGAGGTAAACAGGGTGAGGTTGATAAATGTAATTCCCAGTTCACGGTTGTGATTTGAGAGGAAAGTAGAGCGGATACTTAAAGAGACCTAGTTACCAACTATGCTTATAAAAAAACACCAAAAACCAAATGTTCACATCACAATAAAGTAATAAAGACAAAGTATTTATCTCTATAGTGATTATTTAGTCCTTTTGAACTGATAATACTATTTTTTTAAACCAGGCCTGATCAGCAGATATAAACAATGTTTTCCAAAGTTAGGATCTGCTATATTTCTGTTTTTGTACAAATGTTTGTTTATGTATCAAATCCATTTTATTTGTTGTTGCACTAGAGACTATAGTTGCACATTGCTGTTGCAGATGGAACCATAAAGCAAAAACTAAATGACATTTTTACTGTCATTAAACTGCACACTGGTTTATTTTATTGTTCTTAGTAACACTGGATGATGCATAGAAAAGGAGCCTGTAAACAGCACTGCAGTGGGTTTATAGTAGGTGAGTGAACGATCTGATCATCCAAAAATGTTTTTTTAAGTATTGATTGCAGACATAGATATTAGACAGAAATAAAGGCCCCAAAATCTAATTTTGCTTAGAGCCCCATGGAGGATCCAAGCAGCAGCAGCCCTGAGGACCAACGATCATATTGAATTTATACCACCACTCGTCTCTTATCCCTCTTGGCATTTGATATGTTTTGTGCTTTTGACACTTCATCTTGGACTTTTCCTCTTTCTTTCCACACCTCTGCTTCAGACACGGCCTCTCTGTTTACTCCCTGAGTGTATCCATAATATCTTAACTCCAGTAACATGGTCTGCTCATAGTAAATATGCAAAATGCTTTGTTCACTACAAAACAGGGCAAAAACAGAGCAAAGAAATAATACAGAACAAGCTAACAGGACTCCTTGTTTAATCATAAAGTCAGTTGCACGACCCGCTTAACCCCCACAGCTCCTTCATGGCTCGCTCAGTTCTGCTCTGGATTTTCCTACAATCGTCTTCTTTGCTGCATAGTTATAAGGTCACACTCTCAGTGACTAAGTAACAAGGCCCAAATCACAGAAAACCTTTAACTATTTCTCCCAATCAGCTGCCATAAACCTTGATCATAACACTCCAAACTGGCTCTAAGCCTAAGATAAACTACTGACATCTGATTAGACCTGAACCTGTGCTCCACACTTCGTCATCAGACCAAAACTTCCCGTTACGCCTGGGATCCACTTTGGGAGGTAGAAACAGACCACAGGAGGTGAGGGTTAAAACGGGACTGTGGGATGAGTGTGAGATGGTGATGTAACAGAGAGCAACACATCAGTTCATGGGTGCAAACAGTTAGGGGTTGTTGGTGGTGACAGTGGTTCATGGGACTGCACAGGGATAACAAAGGCAGCATCCACACCGAGATCCTTCCAGAAACTACCTGTGTTAGCACAAAGCCAGCTCAGGAAATGTAATGTAGTCAATACGGCTGTGAAATGATTCCAGACCTGTTGGTGGCGCTGTGACATAATAGCCTACAGGAAAAAAGCCACTAAGGATGCATGCTTGGGCACAGCACTGTGTGTTTGTCTAGAGGCAGGCTGATGATGAGAGTGGTTCAGAAAAAGCTGTGCAGTAAAACACATAAAATGAGTTTAGAAATATTCTAACTCTGGGACCTGGTTTCCTAAACGTTCGTTCAAAGATCCCCAACATGTCGCCTTTGTGTGCTTGATAAGATAAGGTTCAATAAGGAGTTTTTAGGTTTAGGCCTGAGCTTCATCTTCCCTGTGCTCAGGAGGGCGGCCGTCCTTCAGGCGACACTGTGGTTCTATGATTCATGTTCTAAAGATCAACTAACATGATGTTAATGACACCATCATCCATAAAGAGGCCATCCATAACAGGGAGACCTTCCATGAGAGATCATCCAGAACATGGATGGTCTCTGGTTGAAATCCTATAGAGGTTCTGGGAGTGTTTGCATCCATAGTTTCAACCCTTCATCCCAGCATAACATGTACAGTGCCATCCAGGTGAGCATGTCATGCTAATCAAAAGTCATTTTTACAGTAATGAGCGTAAAACTAACAGCTTGTAAACATGCTGCAGCATCAGTGGAGATGAGACAGGAAGTCATGAATCCACAAGTTCATCAACTAAGGTTATGGCTGAAAAGGAGAAGGAAAACAAATCCCTAAAGGTCCCTTTACCATGTGTTACGGGTATGTACAGCCGAGCTGCATACTCCTCTTCTACCTCCTTCTCTGCCTCTTCCTCATCAGAGTCTGGTTCCATAGCATCTGCTAACAGCGGGTTGTCATGGGGATTTGAGTGTGGATGTGATTGGTCAATGACAGGTGATGGGCAGGAGGGGGAGGGCATGGGAGAACCTATGAAAGAACACAACCAAAAAGGAAAAAAAGATGAATTTGAAGAAAGAAAACAAAAGAATTTAAAAGTTCCTAAAATCTTATAAGTGATTGAAAATGAAGTATGATAGTTCCTGCTGAGAGGGCATTATGGGATATGAAACTGATGACATCAGACTAGATGAAAGACTTAATCAGGAGTTAAAATAAACTCGAAGACCAGCAGAACGTCTTCAAAGCTGATCCAGAAGCTAAAGTTATAGAAGCTGGTTCTGGCTCACGGCTGAAGCAGGTCTGAGAGATAAACAAGAGGAAGAGGCGACTTTTTGGTGCACCGCCTTGAAAGCAGGCTTACAAGAAAAGTGCAAGAAAAATCAATTGTGTATTGATGTGGTAACCTTGGCCTTTAGTGACTGCTGAATGCTAAATTGCACAGCTACCTCTTTGTGAAAATTTGTGTTTCTGCTCAGCATGTAGGTGTTGGAGAAAATATGTGTAAATCTAGAAAGAATCTACAGAAAGAAAACACAATAAAAAATGTGAGGTATTGTTAAAAAGATGAGAAATTTAGACAAACTTCTTATGTTTATTTAACTAAAATCCGAAATAAATTTAACATCTCATTAACATACAGTGAATTTGTTCAATTTTAGAGCAAGAAAACTTTAAAAACTTCACAAAGTTTAGCATAAATAAATCATTTACTTCCTTTAAAAACACATTGTTTTTAAGCCAGAGGGTCTAAAAACCTCCATATATAGAGATTGTGTGCCTAACAGCAGCATCTAGATATCTCACGTTATTTTTGGGGATTTAATTCTATTTTGAAATATCCAATGGATGTGCTTTTTGATAAAAATAAATAAAACAGATAGAAAGCACATCATAATCAGGGCAGAAATGAACATAAACAAGAGAGAAGGAAGAACATCTGCCACTCCCCTATGAAAAATCTCTTTTTTATTGTAAAACTTTTTAAAAGTCCGATTTAAGGACAGGAAGAAACCAAACGTGAAAGAAGGTGACAGTTTATCCCACAGGTGAAACATTAAGATTATCATGAAAGAAAATGAATTCTTTTAATTACTCCTGTCTGCAGTAAATGTGTGCAGAAGTCAACAGATCGCCTCTATATCACAACAATCATGCATCTTTAACTTTGCTAACTGGCTTCAACTGCAACGGTGTTTTCACTGGGACTGACTCAAGACAAAGAGTAATCAGGAAGGTCAGCGTGCAAAGACCCAGAGCAGGCGGTGGTCTCCTTCAGAGACACACGGCTGCTTCCTTGGTGCACAGAGGAAAGGAACGTACATATAATTCTATTCAAACAGAACAGAAGCCTTCTGGTCTTCTTTGGGCCCAGGTTACCCTCTTCTGGATATCATAGAAAGTCAAAATAAAAGAGCTTTTTCTAAACCAATTCTTACTTTTGTTTGCAGGTTTAGTCAAACATTTCCTCCTATCTAATATCCTATCTAAAGGAGTATTTCTAATTGAACTGAAGGGCAATGATCTCCCCTCACCTTTGAGATCAGATAATCCCAGATCAAAGTTAAAGAGTGGAACTGATGGAGCCCCCAGACTCTGGATCAGCGACCTCCAGGTGTCAGAATCAGTGAGAACTCGTCACCTTTCTGCGGCTTCTGACTGAGTGTGAGACATTTACCTCCACAAAAAATCTCCTCATTGGTTTACTTATTTGTTTTAAAGTTTTACTTTATCTACTGTTTCAATTAATTGTTGGTTTAATTGAGAAGCAGCTTAAAGGAAACGAAACTAAAACAGCATGAATGAATCTCTGTTTAATCATTTTACTGCAAGGCCTCTTGTTTCACAGAGATGGGAAATCACATGTACCGTATGTAGTGCTTTATATTGAGCCCCCCCCCCTCCACTCCTTAGTTTGACTGATGTCGGATATTGGAAAAATAAAGTCTGTTTGGCTTTCACCGAGGAAACATGAACATTACAGGATTAGAGGAACATGAGAGCAATATTAAAGAGTAGACGCGCTTTGCTGCACCCACTGCATAAATTGGGCAGAACCGATCAGCTCTATTACGCCGTCTCCTACAAAGAATGATGTTTTTTAGAAAAATGCAAGCAGCTCTCATACAAGTGTACTGATTTATTTTTACTGACATTTACTGTTTTGTAATTAGACACACAGGTTCAGTGAGCATTTAATAAAACTATAGAGCTACAGTATGTCAGATAACAGAACATGCATTCATCTAAATCCCTCTATGTGTGATGTTTTCATTCCACCAGAAACAGATATAAAGAAAAATGGTGCAATTACACCCAGAACGAACCAAAAATGACTTTCTTTAATTAAAGAACAGCAAAAACATCAGAATTTTCATTTAGATTTATCTCTGAACCTCCTCTTTGTTTTATGTATATTTACAGGAGATTTTGCTGTTGTTCATTTTATTGCAAATAAAAAAAGATAATTTTTGAAAAGTTTAATGTGTTTATATGAAGATAGAAGATGTGGTAGAATTACAGAACCAATAGTCATTCATTTAAAAACGTCAGGATTTTAACTCAGTTGATCCTTGAACCTTTTTTAATGATGAGTTAAAGTTGGTTCAAAAAGGAAAGAAAAGACAAAGCAAGTCAAAGAAAAAAGGAAATGATGTAAACATAACGGCAGAGAGCGGCCATGTTATGATGACTGGGTTTCCAGTGTAAAACATAGAAAACTAAAATGATCACAACATAGAGCATTTTTATTCTGAGGTTAATGAATCAAAACTTGAATATTTTAATTTTCCAACCTGTTTGAAAAACTTTCAGCGAAGCCAATTAAGGACATGAATATGAAAGCAGGCAGCGTTTAGAGATCAAATATAAAGGAGACAAAGATGTCCTATCTGAACAGGTATTTGGAGCTTAATCTTTTACAGCTGTAACATCATTTTCTATGTGTCATCTTAGCTAAAATGCTTAAAGGCTCTGCAGCTCTGGCGCTCCCTCTGCTTTGCTATTTAAAATCTATAAACATTGGTTTGGAGCAAGGAAACTTCTCTGGCCTGAAATTCTGTTTTCCCATTTTTGCTGAACTCAATAAATCTCCATATCAAAGGCTCCCTTTGTAGAGCTCATTGTTGGAAGGAGGAGGGACATTAGGAGGCTGCGTTTTAGGCCTGAAGGAAACCCTGGACCTGGCCTCTATTAACCAGTGGAACTATTTCTACGTGTTTGTATATCTGTAGTGAAGAGCTCTGGAGAAGCTGCTTTAATATTAAAGCCAGATGCAGCTGTCCACTGAACACCGCAGGGACATTGGCTGGTAACGTCTAGAAGTTGCTTGTTCGGCTCCAAGTCCTGCTTCTTTTGAATACTGATCAATGCAGTAAAAATAGCCGTATGAAAGTGGCTGCGTGCCTCCTGGCGTTCCTTCCCAGGACCTCAGGATATGAATTTATGCAGCATTCATATCTTGGGGGAAACACTGGAAATGATTCAAATATATATGAACTACATTTAAAGGTGAAATTGCTAAAGAAACCCGAGGAGAAAGAAAGAGAAATATTTGAAACACCTTCCTTAGTGCTACTTTGCTGCACTGACATGTATTCATGTAAAGGCCGATGAAGCTCATTTGAGAGAAACTCAGAGTTTGATCATGAATAGTTTTTGTCAATTAATACAAATGTAGTTTTTATTCAAATTTAAATGCATGAAAATAAGTTTTTTTTTTCACATAAATGTACTACTCAGGCTGCCATAGATCATCCCATCACTTTTTGTTCTTAGATGTAAAATACTACAAATATGAAGAGTTTACGTATCACACCTCTTTAATCCATCTGATTAGAAACGAAATGAATCAATTTACGTTTAATTAAGAGAGCAGGACTCATGAGATGAAAAATAAGGCATCAGACAACGAGGTGACGAAGCGTAATAGAATAAAAATCCTTAATTCTTATATTATTTGATGCACTGGCAGACAGATTTGGCTTCGAGATCAAATTAAAGATGCTTAAAATAAAAAAAGCCAAAATTCAAATGATATAAGAAGTTCAGTTTCCTAAATGAATCTGTTTTCCAGTCACACAGCAGTCGCCATGTTTGCTGGACACCAGGCTGCTCACTGTCCACTAACCTTAAATAACCATACAGAAACGCTTCCACTCCAAACTGCAGAGTGTAAGCTAAGCTCGCACACTAATAGTCTGTAGGAGGACGCTGAGTAACCAGCAGGTTACACCCTATGACGTCACTCATGGACTAAAACCACCGCCAGCCTTAACTGATCACATGGTACTGAAGCAGAAGTGATTGATCAGGTGGTGTTGAATTAAAACAGACAAGCTGCAGGTTTGAAATGAAGTAAACGATGTTTTCAGTGTCGTTCAGCTGCAGACGCTGTGTTTCAGTTTCATCGTTTACCTGCAGGTTTCCCACTTTGAACGGAGGTCAAGAAGGGAGAATGAAACAAAAGCAAGTTTTTAAAACTCATTTCTTTTGTTTGAAATTTCTGTTCATGCAACGATTGGAAGGAAAAACAGATTAGTCAGATTTGGTATAAAAAAGGAAAGGATTCTTTTTATAAACCGTCCTGACCTGACTGATCAGAAAGGTTGTTTTTGTTTGTTTTTACAAACCAGTTCCAGTGCTAAACTGGTTCCCTAGTATCAGCTCTTCCATTCCCAACAGCAACAAGCACTAACTCTTAGCTGAGCCTAGAAGTAGGAGCAGGACGGTAGAAAGGAACGACCCATGAATTTAAAATCCAGGGACCAGGAGCACTGAAAACATCCTTCAACAAACCAGGAGGAATAATGTCAGCAGAGCTGAACTCTGAGATGCACAGAGGTTCAAAATGTTCTGAGGAGATAAAAACCGAGGACAGAGAAGGAACAGCAGGATCTATGGGGAAAACTGTCAGGGCAGATTTTAACAATATAAAATGTTATACATTTTGAAAAAGTTTAAAAAGTAAACATACAAAATACAACAATTAGATAATGATAAAGAATTTCAGGCTTAATGATATTCTCAGACATTACATTGGAAATAGAATGAACCTTCCTGTTTTATCTGAAGAGTGACGCAAACCAAGGAAGCATGGTGGGTTCATCGTCTCAGTGTGTTCAATGAGCCAATGCTCCATGGATGCTTTACAGCACGGAGTCCTAAAAGGAGCAAAAACATCCCACATACCCAAACAGACAAAGGTTTAATCATCCAGGAGTCGATCAACACCCCCATCCTGTGACACTTAAAAAGAAAGCTAATGATCTATAGAAGAGGCTGGAAACTGTCTAGAAATCCAATAAAAAGGAAGATGAAACGCTTTTCAAAGTTCCCAGATCTGAACCAAAAGTAACAACCAAGTCCAAGGTGTTTCCTTCATTGAGTATGAGGCCACTCACTAACCGAGTGACGCTTTGAAGGAATCTCTAGTCCTGGTTTGGTTCACAGCAGGTCTGGATGTTAAAATCCACAAAGATGAAAAGAAAATCAGTCTCCAACACCACAGCTGTTATTTTACACTCCTGGAAGTCAGAAAGTCGTTCAGAACAGGAGGTCTGAGGCCTGTTCAGTGGCCATCAGATGAGGATGAGCTCCACAGACACCTGCAGAGGGGAGGGGCTGCCTCCAACAGGGAACCCCCCCCCCAGCACAGAGCAGAAACATCACCACACACACTGCCACCTTCTGCTCCTTCAAGAACAAATGATAATAACCTGACCTTTGACCTTCAGCTTTTTCTCTTGCTCCTCCTCAACAACCCAGAAGAAGGATCGCAGAGTGAATGGAAGATATTTTTGTTGTGGGAATCCAAAGTGGTTCTTCAACAGAACCAGTAACAAGATGGATCCACAGAAAAAGATCACTGTTTGGTTAGCAGTGAATCGGACTGTTTGCCAGAGGGAACCTGTGAGGACGAGGAGTAGAGTAGAGCTGTGAATGGGAAGCTCTGAAGATATTTGGTCTCAGTTTAAACACTTTCTAATGAAATACAACATCTGGTGGCACAAACAACACAGTCCTGAAAACACTGGCTTCTTCTTTGAAAATCTCAGATACATCAGTGTTTTTGTGCTGAACCTGTAAAGCGGTTTAGAGTGAAGAAATATTCACAGTCAGAGTAGATTTCTAGGAACTGAAGAAGGGATTCACTGATAGCTCCGACCGCAGGGCTGGCGTTCACATACACACCCACAATCCTTTGCTACATCACTCTTACCGTCGGATGACTAAATAAACAGCATATGACTAGAACAGAAACTAGAAAGAAAGAAAGATCAGTTGTTAACATCGACCCAGTTCTGCTCATTGCACTGATACTGATATCTTCCACAATAACCAACCATAACAATCTTATAATTTCGGTTTACCTCCACTTTTAGAATGTTTAGCAACCATTTATGTGATTTTAGTAGACTTTGTATTTGCAGCACATTTGCACTTTACTGCTCTCCATTTCTTATGATTGCAGCACTTTTCCTTAGCATGCATTTTGTGTCTCAATCCCCGATTTTGAGTCTAATCTTTTGAGTCTGCAGCATCTTTTGCATTTGCTGCACATTCATGCATTTGCAGTGCATCTTTACCTCTTGGCCAACCTGCTTTCCAGACCTGTAAGCTGCTACAAAATCTCAGGCCTCAAAGAGTTCTGTGGAGGTTCTCTGTCACCTCGACAGTAGGTGGGATGCTACGCTCCATGTTTAGGGCTTGAACAGCACAAAGTTTACTGAGTAACACTGTTCTAACAGCTCTCTTTTTAGGAACCTGAAGTGACATGTCTAGATGTTATTTAGCTGTTTTAAGTGGGAACATAAGTCTGGATCCATGCCTTTATTAATCACCACTAATTCCAACGTTTTAAATGGAATCTTTAAAAAACAAACTCATAAAGGTTCTAACCTTTAGTTTTTTTCACAATCTTTGCTGGATATTAATGAAGTTTCTTCTTGGGAAAAAAAAAGTTTTAATTTTAATTATAAAGCTTTAATTTAATTACAGTGAGCTATGAAGCTAGGAAAGGACAGGGTAAAGTCTTTAACATCTTAAGCTTAACATAACTTAGCATATACACACACAGACACCCTGCAATTATTACCTAATTTCTCCCTCCAAACATCGGTTTAGTTTCTGTTTGCCAGGAGAATAAACAAAATCATTCTCACATCCATAAAACTCTAAATGTAAACAGGATTAATAAGTACAGTTGTGCAGAGCTCAGTATTAAGCACAAATAAACAGAACCATCAATCCATGTTAAGCTCTCATAAACTTATGAATATAATTATAGACAAAGTATATAGGCACACATAAACCAGTAGCCTTTAGCTGTTGGTGTTGTGTAATTTGGACTCATTTCCAGCACAGAGGAAAGGAATTAAATAACGTAATATGATCACGGAGAGTTACCACAAAATATGTCTTAGAGGCTACAATCTGAAGACAGAACATCTCCAGATGTTCCTCTTGTCTTAAATGGCTTGCTTATGTTTACCCAATACCATCTGTTGCAATATGCGCTCTCAGCAAATATGTGGTTTAATGAGCCATATGCATGAATCGGCCGGCTTTCTGCTGTTATGTTTCTACATTTAGCTGTAATCGAGCTTCAGGCATGGATCACAGAGAAGTGAGGAAAAACGACAAGAAAACAATGAAATATTACCCGAAATATCATCGCAAGATAATCGATAGAGCAGTAAATATAAAAACACACCAAAACAAATATACTGAATAAATGCGAGACACTCCAGAGTAATAAATAAAAAAAATACAAAAGTCCGGAGACATACAAAGATATTCAGCTTTAAGTTTTGCAGTGACAAACATTTATTTCATAAAGTTTGTTTAGATCGATTAGATCAATATTTTCTACAGGATATTTTAACATTTAGATGCTGCTTGAAGCGAGCCTGTGTTAGCGGTTAGCGTTCAGTACAACTTCCGGAGACTCGGTTCCCTCAGGGACCCTGTCCTGCATACTGTCGATGTGTATCTGTCGCAGCCCACCTGATTGAAATGATCGGTCCTCCTCAGCAGGCAGCAAGTGCTGCACCAGCCTGTTAATCACTCATTCATCTGTCAGATGTGTGGCAGCTAGGAGACACCTAAACCATGCAGAACAGCGGTCCCTAAGGAACCACTACTCCACAGCAGAAAGTACATTTCCCCAGTGTTTGGTACTACTAATATGTGATAAATAAACCTGAGAGGCTTGTAACCAATAAGCATTAAACACAATTAATCACTTCACAATCTGCTACTTTCTGGTCTACATGGATAACAGCAACAATAAGGTATTTTTACAGACCATGTGGAAGTCTGTATTTATGGATCAGTGCTGCTGTGGTCCTTTTCTTCCTCTAACTTTGTCTTCTCAAACCCCCAGAAGGCTTCAGCAGAAGGCCGCTCACACTTAGCCAGGTTCTTCTGGAGGTTTCTACCTTGTTAAAGGAAGCTTTTTCCTCTCCACTGTCTCTGCATGCATGCTTAGTGTGAGCGACAACCTGATAGTCAACAACAAAACGCAACTGAATGTGCACTGTCTCTACCTGACCCACCACTGTCTCTACCTGAACCACCACTGTATCTACCTGACCCACCACTGTCTCTACCTGAACGTCCACTGTCTCTACCTGACCCACCACTGTCTCTACCTGATCGTCCACTGTCTCTACCTGAACATCCATTGTCTCTACCTGAACGTCCACTGTCTCTACCTGAACATCCATTGTCTCTACCTGAACGTCCACTGTCTCTACCTGAACATCCATCCACTGTCTCTACCTGAACATCCACTGTCCCTACCTGAACGTCCACTGTCTCTACCTGAACGTCCATTGTCTCTACCTGAACGTCCACTGTCTCTCCCTGAACATCCATCCACTGTCTCTACCTGAACATCCACTGTCTCTACCTGAACATCCACTGTCTCTACCTGAACATCCACTGTCTCTACCTGAACGTCCACTGTCTCTACCTGAACATCCACTGTCTCTACCTGAACGTCCACTGTCTCTCCCTGAACATCCATCCACTGTCTCTACCTGAACGTCCACTGTCTCTACCTGAACGTCCATTGTCTCTACCTGAACGTCCACTGTCTCTACCTGAA